>JAGFPH010000045.1:1297575-1325330 GCA_018207615.1 Philaenus spumarius
AACGGATTGGAGTGAAATTTAGTATGTAGCTTCCTCTAGGGCCATAGGTGCTCACTAAGAAAGGGTTTGAAAAAATTCGAAATTTTTGGGGGGGATCAAAGTTATTAAAAAATGACTTCTTCAAAACTACCTAACGGATTGGAATGAAATTTGGTATGTAGCTTCCTCTAGGGCCATAGGTGCTCACTAAGAAAGGGTTTGAAAAAATTCGAAATTTTAGGGGGTTTTGGGGGGATCAAAGTTACTAAAATCATAATTTCAGATCTTTTATTATTATGACAATAGTGCTTTTATTATTTAAGATCTATATATATAAAAGCCAAATACCACTCACTGACTGAACACTTAAAAAGAATACAATTACGTTAAAAAGACTGAAAATACCAACCACCATGGGCAACGCCGTACGGGTCAGCTAGTCTATTATAAACTGATTTCTGTCACACAATTTCAGGACCTTTATGTTGGGGTGTAGGTCAGTGTATTTATGGTCGCAGTCGATGAGGTGTGAAACGAAGTTTGATTTCACTGATTTCAAGTGTAGTTTCAGCAAGTGTTCTTTAAATTGTTTTTCAAACGAATGGCCTGTCTGTTCGATATAATACTTGGGGCAATCATCACAAACTAATTTATAGGCACTAGTTTTTTTCGTGTATGTCCATATTCTTGCCTCTAACGGGGTGTGTTAATTTTTGAAGAAATATTATTAGTAGTTTGTGTCTACAATTTATGGCAACTTCCTCAACCACACGTTGCAAAATGAATTGGCCAAAAGTAACATCACCGTGGCTTTCTCAACTAATAATAAATTGTTTAAAAAATTAACACACAGCGTTAGAGGCAAGAATATAGATGTACACAAAAACTAATGTCTACAAATTAGTTTGTGATGTTTGCCCCAAGTATTACATCGGACAGATGGAAATGAAATGCTGTGTTCATCTTCATTTAAATAAAATAGGTTAGGTAGATGTACTGCTGATAATAAAATATGAGATTATTTTAACGGTTTTTACCAAAATATAAATTATTTTAGATGTAGTGGTATACAACGGTTAAAATATATACAGTAAATCATTTAAATGGTACAGAGTTCATCTTTAGTAACAAAAATCTGCACAATTAAATACTAATGAATTTGAAATTATGTTACCTTATGACTATGGTGATTCACACAGGTTTTGAAATTTTATATTAGATAAACAATGCCACAACTAACCAGTAACTACATTAAAACTGATCACCAATAAATCTTCTGATTTGTGCAAGGGGACATAATATTAATTAACAAAATTATAATCGCACATGCAACAATCCAAAATGAGTTCTGAAAGATCATACGGAAGAAATAAAATGTCTTATTGGTTATGGAGGTGATTGAAAAAAAGGGGTTTTAGGATTGGAAATGACAAAAAAGCAGGTATTCTACCTAGTCAATTTCAGTAGAGCCGCAGTTATTCGAGGTAATGTGGACCGAGGGTACCTCAGATAACACGGACTGAATCAAAAATCAAGAGAGAAACGTATGGTAAACTGGTGAAATGAATAAAAACCTAGTCAAAGTTGTGAAAAAAGACATCTACTGTACTATCAAATGAAAAACTAATGTACAAATAAAAATAAATTATAAATACAAAATGATAAAGACATAAAAACCAAGGTCTGGACAGTAGACAGACGATCTTTGCAGGCCGCGCCCTCCCACCACTACATTCCTTTCTGCACCGTTTCTATTTTTACACTACTGATTTTAACTGGTTTACACTGCACATTGCTATAACACAGTGAGTTTGAATTGAACATACTATATTTCGTCTTTTCTAAATGTTGTAAAAAAAACATTAACAAAATTGTATTGATGATTAGCAAAGCATTGAAATTACTGTATTGTACAGTACTTAATAATGATTAAAAATTGTGCGTTTTATTTACCGGAACCCTTTATGATGAAACCGTATGTGAAAGTACAGTACAGTGGATTTCACTACATGCGGTTACTCTAATGCCAGCTCGCAAACCAAACTTTTTATTTTACTGTCTCGGTTAACCCGGAACTTGGTTAGTTGGAGGCGGCTCTACTGTAATTGATAAAATTCTCCAATCCATGGGCTAATATGTCAAAAAAAGGGAAAATGGTTCTATAGGAGAAATACATTTAATCTGCTTTTACTATTAATTGTTCATGTAAACTAGTACTACTGCATTTTGTTTGTCTTTATTTGTAACTTTGCTTTAAGTAAATCTAAATCTGTGTTCTATCTTAAAAACTCGGTTCATAAGAATTGTTAGAACATAAAAAGCAACAGAACAAAATAAGGCTTGATGTAACAAATAAGCACTGTGATATTCGAGGAACAACTGAGATGAGAATTTTCTCTCTCTGTTTGTTATCAACCATCGCTATCTTGGATCCTCATCACACACACTGTTATATAAAGAGTTACACTGGAAGTTAAGTTTAACAATTCATTTTTATTCTTTTGGAAGCTTTACCGACTACTTTTTTGATTCTTTAATTGTATCCATAGCCTTTTACACATAAATGTGTTTTAAAATCCATGCAATTTTAAGTAGTGTTAATTTCATTATGTGTGTGAATTGATTTTTATCTTATGTTTGAACTGTCTGCTGATTTGGCTATATAAAACACTATTTTCTGTGTTTAAATAACACCCTAAGCAAACTCTAGAAATAAACTAGCAGAAGCTTTGATTTCTAGTAGACAAGAAAATTATTCCAAGCTTTCTCTTGCTATGACTAGGAAACTTGACTACATAGTAAAAGGTAGAGCTCACTTGAGCTCAAGTTAAAAGTAGAGTAGGACTAGTTTTAATTTACAACACACCCATTTTCTGAAGGTGATAAATTGTAATTTATATTTAAATCTGTAGAGAATGTAGACATATTAGTTGTAATAAATTTGTAATGCTTTAAAAATAAGAACTAAATTTGAAATTAATAACTATCACAAAAATAGCTGATGCAAAAATAATTTAATTTACAAATTTTAGCATTTTCTAATCCAATTACACATTCATATGAGACAAACACGTTTGTTAGCACATTACAGAAAGATCAATACAATACAATCTTACAATAATTTTTTCTGGTGCTGTTATGTAAGTAAGCACTGTTTCGTGAATGTATCACTTGTATTAGCAGGTATAAGATGTAAAATATCGCTAGATCTTGAAGTAAATAGTCGGACGATATCATAAATATCAATAAATGGTTTGACTATTATTTTGTACCATGTCGATGAACAAATGCATGCACCAGAAACTATATGGTCAGATTGTGCAAAAGAAGTGTTCTGTTGAGTTGAACTACCAGCTGTACAGTTGACCTAAAATATGGGGGATATATATTACATATAAATTTAAATTGTGTACATTGTATTTTCACTTTTTTGAAATATGACATTTTTACATTAGTAATAATACAAAATGTACGATATAACATTATTTGAGACCTTTATTATTAAGGCATTTTATAATATGATAGATTTTTCTTATTTTAATAGATTTGAAACTTTTCTCTGTAATGAGTTTGTATTAACTTCGGTTATGTGCATTATATTCATCCAATGCTATGAAGATAGTAAATTTAATTGGAGAGAAGTAATAACAGTTTGTTGATTTTTCATATCAGGTAGTCTTACATTTAAACTGTATATTTGAAAACACTTTTACAATATCTATAATTTATCTTAAATTTATAATTTCATAGACAAGATTTTATTATCAAAGCCACATTTCATATTTATCTATACAGCTTCAGTTACACTATTAATGTAACATGAGTCTGCTCAATGGTGTAGATAGTATTTACCAAATGTTGTCATCATGGTGTTTAACGTGTCTGCAAAACATTGTGAATATAATAATAAACTTTTGCTCTTTGAATGTTCAATACAGTGATTGATTTTGTATTACTAAAGTTCAAATATCACTCAAATCTATAGTAAAATAATAATTTATCTTGAAAAAAGATCTTTATTTGTGCATTGTATTTTATTTTAAAAGGTTGAAATTAGTTATAGACTCAGGCTTTCAACGTACGGCAGGATTGTCACAAAACAATAATTGTTGTAGGTTTCATTATTGTAGTATAACCGCTGGACCATATGTTTGTTAATACTAATTATTTACCTTAAGTCCGTCTTGTGACTCCTTGTCCATATGTTTGTGTATAATTAGATATTTATCTATTTACTTACTGTCTCGTGGTCTATTTTAAGGCTATTGTGGTTTCGATATTTTGGTCAAAAATAAACTATGAATTATTAGTAGATGATTTGAAAGTGGATAGACGTAGAATAAAGAGCACCTGGAAAAGTGAAGTTTTGCTAGGGAAAAAGTGGATTATTTGACAGGGGTTTGTACCTAAACAAATGGTTTAGTTTGAGGAATTTATTATACTCAAAAATCACTGTTTAAAGGAATTGATTGCATGCTATAAACAGTTGTGCATTATTGACCTAGGCCTGTCAGATAAGACCTGTATTTGACTTATGTCTAGTTTGGTTTAACAATTATTATTGACTAATCAGATAAGAAACCTATGTTATTTTGTGGATAATATTATGACAATCTGGACTTTGTATGATTTGTGTCTTGTTGATTTTGCTGTTTATAAAATTCTACACAATAATTACCACTGTAAACTCTCAATTTAAAATACAATTTTCTTGACTGTTTTTTTTAAATAGCTTACATTTTGGTTTAAGACCTAATGAGCAGAGAATCTTATTGCTGTTCTGTGTGCACAAAATCAGTCAAATTGTCAGGTGTGCAGTGCTGCAAATGTGAAAGATTGCACGATTGTGTATTAATCTAAAATTCTCTGATGAGATACCTCAGTGACAAGGATGTTGGCAATTACAAACCCATAGCTTTGCTGCCAACATTCAGCTAAATTTTTGAGAAGTGGTTTTTAGTTAGACTGATCAATTATCTGGACAAATTCAATATCATATTCAGAAATCAGTTGGCTTCCAGAGAGGAAGGTCAACAGAAGATGCCTTAACAAGTCTTATTGTCTATATAGTTGAGGCCCTGGGTGCAAAAAACCAAGTAGTTAGTGTATTCTTGGACCTCTCCAAGGCGTTTGATCATGAACAACGTTTTTATAAACTGGAAATGTATGGAATCAGGGGTCATTCATTGACATGGCTTAGATATTTTGTGACTGGACGGTCACACTGTGTAGAGGTTGCAGGAAAACTTTCTGGCCAGGCGAAATATAAATGTGTGTATTACTCCTCCCTCCCAATGTTGTCTACAGTCAAGGAACTACACAAATTGTAAAATGTTACTCTAACTATGGTTGCAATAACTGTTTTCAATATGAATAGCTAAAATATAATTAGATGTAAATATTACTCACAATTATAACGCTATCAACAAATGCCATCACAAGCTCTTTAAAGACATCTGCTGCTTTAGTTCCACATAACACTGATGCTTTAAGAAAGTAACAATCAGCCATATCTTTATAGGCTCTAGTCAAAAAGTAAACATAATTTATTTAACTGAACAAATTTCATTATAATCTGTGTAACATTTTAGTTAAAATCATATATCAATAGGCATAATTAAAGCTGTGTTGTACAAGTTATACGAGTTATATGAGCGAACTTAACACGTTCGCTACCGAGTGTCGCATATAAGCGTCACACTGTTTTTAGCCACAGACTATCGTGAAACTGGACTGGAATACCCACAGACTGGGACAAACCGTTGTGACATTCACCACAGACCATGAGTATGATTTTGTTCAAATGAGTCAATATACTTTTTAATAACCTAAAAGGTATGTTAAGCAATACCTTTTTGTTTTTTTTTAGTGTTTTCAGCTTTTTTGTATTCATCGCATGTATACGACGTTCAGTCTATGTCAAGAAACATAGTAAGTTTTTTTTTGTTAGACTCTGAAGCAAAGTTAGCAAAACAAAGTGTTTTGACCAAAAAGTTGCACATCCAATAAAAATTAAGACTGAAATACAAAGGCGGAAAATCAGAATTCCCAGGAATTGTTACATGAGAAAGGGGGGAGAAAGATTTCTGAGAATGTTGCGTCTTCCCTTTCGCATTCCTATGAAATAAAAAGGCGGGAAAACAACCAAGAATTGAGGTATGAGAAAGGGGGGAAAAAGATTCCTTAGAACTCCAAGTCTTCGCATTCCCACAAAACAAAAAGGCGGGAAAACAACTAAGAATTGTGGCTTGAGAAAAGGGGTCATTTTCAGGAGAACTTAACCTCTTCACGTCCCCATGCTCAAAAAGTTAAAGTTACAGACGAAGCACTGCATATCAACGGCAGACCTTCTTACATGCTGATATCAATAAATCAGGTCTTTAAAATATAATAACCTGGCATCAGACATTGGATAAGAAATCAGCCATATCATAAATATGCGATGCTAGTCTATGCATACGGAATAATTTTGGTATGGTGGTAGCGAACATGTTAAATCTATAATATTAGGAACAGTTTTAAATCTGGAGGAAAAAATATTTTTTAATGAGTTACTAATTTATAAATGTGTAGTTGTGTTATCAGATGAATAGTTTATATTAAACTATGTTTAAATAAAATAACTTCACTACTCTATTGTATAGCACCTTACTACATTGTGGTACAACATTTGATAACACAAATGCTGTCATATTGTGACAATTATATCCTGCATCGTACATTGATCAAAGGGTATGTGGTGGAGCGGAAGTTTTAAATATCAGGGAAATGTTTTGAGTCTAAGCTTTTTGTATGGACAAGCCCAAGTAAGCGTATGCAAGAAGGCAAGAGAGCTGATGGATTAAATGAAGAAAATAGTAAGGTGGGTAATCCTTGTAAATATTGAGGATAAATATTTCATATTAAATTTATTTATATTTCAGTGAATCTGTTTTTCCTTAAACTCTAATTTACTAAAATGGAAATATCGCCAAAGAGTTGTTGACATAATGAGAAATAAAAACTTTGGGGCCCTTTAATTAACCCAATAGCCCAGTCGGTATAGGTTAAAACTACCAGTAATTTGAAATACGGCTGATTTTTTTTTTATAAGTACCTTAAAGTATGTAGATTAACATAAAAAAAGTTTACCAGTCTATCGATTTCCCAAAATCGAAAAAAAAATCGATTATCATTTTTTTTCCGATTATCCTTAATATTTCGAGCTGAAATGAAGATAGAGAAAAACAAAAAATACCACCGTGTAGGGGGGGTATTTTTCAACAAAAAAGGTCATATGTATTTATTTCGTCCGAGCAATGGTTTGTCTGGAAAAAATTCGATAATGCAGGTATGTATTTTGCAGCAGGGGAAATCACTAAAAGGGGACATCTCATTCATATAAGAAGCGTTGGCTCATTCTAAATTGGCCGAATTTTAATATATCGAATTGAAACTTGACATAGGAGTTAAAATATATATTTTAAACATTTATGCTGAGTCTCAGCTTGTTATCTTGAAAATGACCCGATTTAGAGCCACTTGACTTATCAATGGGTTTCTCGATTTTAGGAGTACCGGACCCACCAACTCATTTTAAACAGCTCCAGTTTAGAAAATTTTCAAAATATCAACCTGAAAGTTTTTTTACAAGTTAAATATATAGATTCAAACAAGATCAAGGAGTATAAACCTTTTTTTATTATTTACTTTTCAAAGCACAAGTAACTTAAAAAAGTATAGTTTTAGACCTTTTTAGATTTTTCATCAAAACGCTTGAGTTAATCGGCTGCAGATTAGTCAATTTTTTAAATATAGTTTTTTAAATAAGTATAGCAATTGTGTTTTTAACTTCTGTACCAATTTTTAAATTGATATGTTCAAAAATGTTGAAAATGGAGTCGTTGAATCCAAAGGTGTTAAAGTTAAAACGAGATAGGTAAAACAGAAGACTATTTTCAAGCGCCTCGTTTTTAAAAATAACATGAAAAAAATCGTTCATACTTACTAAGAATATTTATACTGGTATACTCAACTTGTAAAACAAATTTGATGTTGATATTCGGAAAATTGACGAAACTGGAATAGATTTAAATTAGTTCGTGGTTCCGGTACTCCTAAAATCGAAAATCGAAATCGCCTCCTAAATCGGGTCATTTTCAAGATAAGCTGAGACTCAGCATAAATGTTTAAAATATATATTTTAACTCCTATGCCAAGTTTCAATTCGATATATTAAAATTTGGCCAATTTAGAATGAGCCAACGCTTCTTATATGAATGAGATGTCCCCTTTTAGTGATTTCCCCTGCTGCAAAATACATAACTGCATTATCGAATTTTTTCCAGACAAACCATTGCTCGGACGAAATAAATACATATGAACTTTTTTATTGAAAAATACCTCCACTACACGGTGGTATTTTTTATTTTTCTCTATCTTCATCCCAGCTCGAAATATTAAGGATAATCGAAAATAAAAATGATAATCGAATTTTTTTTCGACTTTGGGAAATCGATAGACTGGTAAACTTTTTTTATGTTAATCTACATACTTTAATGTACTTATAAAAAAAATCAGCCGTATTGTAATTACTGGAACTTTTGGTCTAAATTTACCCCTACCGACTGGCCTACAATCTTTATACTGCCTCATAAATCATTTTATGTGTTTGGAAGTATATCATCTGTTATTTCAATTAATTAAATTATTGTAAACCTATTTCTGCCTAAACAAATTTTTAAACAATTTTATATTAACTTACACTTAGTATATTTAGGAATTTTATAAAAACAATTTTTAAATTATGTTCTATAATTTTACAAATAAAAATGAAAATATATTCAGAGGTTTTAGTGCAATATCAAATTTAACATTATCTGTTTGAAGTTATTTAGTAATGACAGATGTATGAATAATTCATACATTATTAATCAAATAATTATTCTTTTGGTACAAGTACGGTATAGTAATAAGGATTAGGACATTTACTTGCCATCATTCATGTATAGATGAAGTTGATGAAATAAAAGTATTAGTTAAAAAAGAACACAAATTGAAGAACATATTATTATGTGATCTGAAAATCACAAATCAATTTGAAAAAGGCAAAAATAATAACTGAGGTGGGCTCAGATATTAGGCATCAAAGGTCACTGGAAGGTTAACCTATCCCAGTAGCTATGTCACACCTACTGTCTTATGTCTGTGTTGTATGTACCTATGTATAATATATTTATAGAAATAATGAATCAAAAAAAGTTCTACGTATAAAATGTGCAAAATAAAAATAATTCTTTAAATATACTACCTAAAAGGTCCTATGAAACTTAACTTTCTGATGGTTAATAGAGTACTTCTAAATAAAAATAAACGGTACCAGAAATTCACACATACTTTCTCACAAACATATTTAAATTATTAAACAGATTCACTGTGACTTTATAATTGAATTAAAGTAGGAGGGGGATACCTTAAAGTAGGAGAGTAAATAATAAATATTATTATTAGCTCGAGAGAAAACTATTTGATCGATTTCGAACAAATGTGTACCAAATATGTAAATTAAGCCTGTAGTCAAAAAAAAGGGTTTGAAAATTTTTGAAAAACAACATAATGGGGTAGTTTTTCAAAATGTTTGAAAACATTTTTTGGTGCATCTATACAGGCCTAACTGACATGTTTGGTGCCAATTTGTTTGAAATCGATTGAATAGTTTTCTTTCTAGCTTTGTATACATCCAGACAGACATTTTGTAAAAACCACTTTTTTGGACTCAGGGGGTCCCAAAACGGATATTTCCACAAAAATCTCAACATCGATTTTTTTTTGTTGCTATCACTATACTTTCTATATACTACAGTATAGTAAGTTAGAAAGTAAAATAATAATTCAATACTTACTTGCAGATTTTGCTGTCTTCCGAATTTTCTGACCAATCAGCAGGACCATTACAGGAATCAAATTCACTCTTTAATTTGCCAAAACAATCAGCGTATTGTAGAAATACTGGAGAAACTCTAATATCGTTATTTTTATAATAACACAAAACAAAAACTTTTCTTAACCATAAAATATAATTTCAACTTTAAAATGGTTACTATAGCAATTAGTCCAGTCAAATTAGGTTTTCATCTTGCATTAAATCATGGGGTTCCAATTTTTACTTTCCTTACCCTATACTAGGTAAGGTAAGTATTGCGATCGACCCAAAAATTCGATGTCGAGTTTTCATAATATCTTTACGTTTCAAGGCCCCCTGAGTCCAAAAAATGCATTTTTGGCAATTGGTCTGTCTGTGTGTCTGTGTGTCTGTGTGTGTGTGTGTCCGGAGTGCACAAGGCAAACGGCTGGACGGATCGAACTGAAATTTACAGGATATCTTCAAACACGTAAACAATTAAACCCATGTAAATTTGAAGCAAATCGGAGGTGGTGTCTTACCGTGGGACCAGTTTTTAGCACATTTTTGGTATTTACTCCAAAACCCCTCTAACGATTTTGATTTAACTTTGCTAACATACTCTACTCAGACCCCCTTAACACGCTATGTACGCTATATACCCTTAAAAATTCGTTGAAAAAAGTTATTACAAAAACGAAAGTTATTTTGTTTGTATCTCCGAAATGGCTGGTCCTATCGACTTGAAAATGGTCTCATTCGATTCAGCGTCCAAAAGAATGTCAAAAAAGATACCCCACTCAACTTTTTCCATTTTTTTTAAAATTGACCCCAAAAACGCCCTTTTTGGGGGCAAAAATGACTTTTTTTAAACTAGCCGTGTTTGGTATCGACCTTGACATTTTTGGGGGTGAGAAATCGATTGAGACCAAAATCAGGTCCGTGAGATTAACCGTTTTGAAGTTAGTACCGCTTTCTTCGAAACGGATACTCCTATTAACTCGAAAATGGTATCATCAATCTCTCGCTCGAAAAAATTGGTAATTGATACAGCATCTATTTTGGTAAGGAAAGTTGTGTGATGTGCACACCAGATGTTTTTAGGAATGTGTAGTGGGTGGTCGCCTGAATAACGCCTAATAAAGTCCCATCGGTTTCAGGCGCCGCAGGGGTGGGAGGGGGTCCTGAAAGCCCCTGTTTTTGTTTTTTTTGCGTCGCACAGAAAATTTTATACTTTTAAAAATTAAACATAATAAAATGTCCTTTTAAATAGTACATTCATATTTGTACCTAAGTGTTACCGTTTTCGAGATATGAGCCGTTAAGTATGAAACTTTGTCAAAAAAAGTGGGGGTGGTTCAGGTATTTCATCAATCTTTTTCTTAGAACTCTTCCCCCTTCCATTTTACAGAAAACTCGTAAGAAAGAAAGTTGTAGAGTGAAAGATTTCCTTCAAAAATGTATACAGTTATGCTAATTTATTTTCACCCGGTAAATAGAGTTTTGAAGCTTTTCAACATTTTATTAGCAAAATGCTCGTCAGTCAAGTTTCGTTTCTAAGGTCTGTAACTCTCTTAATTACTTTGTATGCTAATTAATTAAATAAGTGTAATATTTATAACCCGTATAAATAATAAATTAAGTACACCTGTACGTATAATGTATATTTAAAAAATGAAGCTGATGAAATTCCCTACAAAATGGTACATTGAAGTGTCTCAACCATTTATCTCGGAAACAGGATAAAACTAACACTCTTAATAACTTTATATGCTGTTTAATTAAATTCGTATATTTATAACTTTTTAATAATAAACTATGTACACCTGTGGATTTAATTATCCAACATCGAATCACTCAATCCTCGACCACGTGTTAATCCTCCATCATTCTTCGTGTCACACGAGTGTCACTTCAATTGCCATGTCGCACCATACACCAGCCACTGTTCATATGTCGCACTGTTCTAGTACCATTGACAGTGATATCCACGATCTATAAAATCTTTTTTAAGTTGAGGGTGGCGAGTTGTTAGTCCTAGCATGTCTTATAAGTGAGTACAGTACACTTTGCATAATTAAAATGCTTGCTGGCATGAAAGTAAGGTGTAACAGTTGGGCGTATGTCATATGATCTTCCCAGTTACCAGTGCACTGTTCTGCAATTAATTTTTCATCAATACCACCATTTCAAAATACTGGAACCACAAAGCTGCTGTTGGCCCATTACCTTTGAGATGTGACAATTCGTTGCTCAATATACATTAAACGCTGGCAAGGGATGCATTTGTGGTAATGTGATGTGGAGTAATTTCTACTGAGGTCTGAAGTAACTGAACTATTCTTCTTTTTCATATGGTGGAATTATCTAAATGTTTCAAAATGATCTGAGCTAAAGTGGTTTGAACAAGTAAATGGCCTCTCACTGCTCTGCCATGAGATTTTCCGTTCATCATTTTGTCTACTGAATTAGGAGCAAAAATGCAGGACAGAAGTTCTTTCATGCCACTTGCAGCCATAGTTTTCCGATGCAACCTAAATACGACATGAGCATATGAAACCCACCAAGAATCATTTCTACTTTGCCCAGTATAGGCAAAGCTCGATGATTCGATTTCTCTGGCTTTGGGATATAGTGGCTGATCCATTGTTACTGAACTAGTTGGGAACTCTTCCCAATGTGTGTCGTCTGCTGCATATTTCAGGGCTGTGTACAAAGTATCATCATAACTTGGAGGTGATTGATGAATGCAAACGGTATAATTTGACTTCGCTCACTATTGATTGACTCAGAAGCCACATCCAAAAAACCTTTACACCCTGGGGTTTTTGGTAACAACTCTACGCTTGGAGGGTAGCTCGATAAATTGGAGGGTAGCCTTCTACTGGATGTCTCTCATTATTATTGCAGCAGCCGTTTTAACAATCCTCATATTATCATCAATATCACTGTCACTCCTAATATCACAAATTAAACACTTTTCACTCATTCTGAACGATCTAAACTAAACGAACATAAACTCAATGTTGTAGAACGCGATCATGACTTGGCGCAAACGCCTAAGAAACTGACTGTTTACACACAAAAAGTAGGGTGAGTTACAGTGACCTAGAAAAAGGGGGGTTTCTTTCCTAGGCCAGACCGTCTTTTCCGCCGATCAGCAGTGCCGTGACCCTAAACAAATATAATTCTTCTTAAAAAAAAAGTTGTTCGCTCTCCTCTAGCGTTTTATGCTAACTCGGTAGCGACAAACAATGTCCATTTTATCAGGTGACCGAGATAAACGGTTGAAAAACTTCAATGTACCATTTTGTAGGGAATTTCATCAGCTTCATTTTTGAAATAATATACATTGTTCGTACAGGTGTACTTAATTTATTATTTGTACGGGTTATAAATATTAGACTTATTTAATTAATCAGTATACAAAGTAATTAAGAGAGTTACAGACCTTAGAAACGAAACTTGACTGACGAGCATGTTACTAGTAAAGTGTTGAAAGTATCCCAAAACTTCAAAACCCTGTAACTATTTATCGGGCAAAAATAAATGAGCATAACTGTATACATTTTTAAAGGAAATCTTTCGCTCTACAACTTTCTTTCTTACGAGTTTTCTGTAAAATGGAAGGGGAAAGAGTTCTAAGAGGAAGATTGACGAAATACCTGAACCGCCCACACTTTGTTTGACAAAGTTCCATACTTAACGGTTCATATCTCAAAAACGATAACGCTTAAGTACAAATATGGATATACTAACAAAAGGACATTTTATTATCTTTAATTTTTAAAAGTATAAAATTTTCTGTGCGATGCACCGTTTTCGAGATAAACCTCAAAACCCAAAAACAGGGGCCTTCAGGACCCCCTCCCACCCCCGCGGTGCCTGAAACCGATGGAAATTTATTAGGCGTTATTCAGGAGACCATCCACTACACATTCCTGAAAAAATTGGAACCCCATGATTTAATGCACGATTCGCCGTCATTTTGAACTAATTTGACTGGACTACAATATGTTAATACATTAATTAACTCAAAAGGGTTAAACTAGTTTTTGAAACTCATTGCTTTTATATAAAAATAATCAGACATGAAAAACATGGGCCTTTTGTCCTAAACAAGAAACAATTGCAACCTTATTTTATCCAGATTTTAAATCGTTTAGTTTTTTATTTACTTCAACCAAATTTTAAATAATGTATTAGGTTTGAAATAAAACATAATCTTTTCTAAAAATGTTTATTTTAGAAATAATTTTACACAACTTCAATAGTGGATGCAATTTTTCTCCTAATGTTATACTAAACAAATTTAATAATCAACTAATATTTCAAAATGGTTGAGTTTTTATTATACTCACAAGCATGGTATTTGGAATCCTTGCAGAGTTTAGCATGAAGAGTTTTAATTCCACTAAATATATGTTTATAATTCTCCTCGTCTGGTGAAAGTGTACAAGTTTTTAAATAATTTTGTAGTTTGTCTTGAGCTTTAGAAACATTTCTGTAATTCAAGTAAACTGTTTCATAAAATAAAATGACAATTCTAGTTTTAGGTAAATAAAAATACTTATATATTACATTTATGAATTGTCTCAAAAGCAACCGTATATATACTATTTTCACTAAAGAGAAGGTTTCAAAAAGAATCATCTGATTTTACAGGTTTATATTTTCAAAACTAAACCTTGATCATATGAACAAGAGCTTACTTTTTTATTGAACTATAACTAATAAAGTTTTTTTGCATACATTTACAGTTGCACAATATGGCCCCTCCAGATGCACGGCATATGTGTATGCGGTATTCAAATTCATCCCAAACCTTTGCTTGTCTTAAGTGATTGACTCGACGTCTACTGTAATGCAGTCTTTCAGTTCAACCATTGTCGTTGGAAGAGGAGGGACATAAACAGTGTCTTTTACAAACCTCCACAAATAACATCACAAACTGGAAGGTCCGGTGACCTTGGAGGCCAGTGATGTAGCGCGGAGTCATTTTGTCCAGTACAACCGATCCATCTTTCAGGAAGCCTAAAAATTCTCGAACCAGAAGGTTCCTCTGTGGTAGGGCACCGTCCTGTTGGTATATGAAGTTCTGTGAATCTGTTTCCAACTGAGGGAAGAGATAGTTTTCCAACATATCAAGATATATAATTCCCGTAACAGTGTTTTCTGCAAAGAAAAAGGTGTTTTTTGTAAACCTTATTCTGAGAGATTGCACAAAAAACACTAACTTTTGAAGAGTCTCTCTCATGCTGTACAATTTCATGTGGTTGCTCTGTACCCCATATTCTCACATTGTGGCGGTTAACCTTCCCATTCAAATGGAAAGTTGCCTCGTTACTAAAAACAATGTGTGATACAAAATCTCCATTTCTTTTTTCCAGTTCATCAATGTCATCAATTTGCTAAGGATAAACTCACAAAACTCAACACACCATTATTTGTCACTTTCATGTAAAGCTTGTAGTAATTGTATCCTGTATATTTCATATGCAAAAGTCAACACAAAATACGCCAGACAGATTTTGAAGGAATTTTGAATTCCCTACTACATGGCGAGTTGATTTTTGCGGGCTACGGGTAAAACTCTTGCGGATGCATTCAACATCTTCATTGGATGCACGGAGACGACCTGATGATTTGCCTTTATATTGACAACCTGCATCATTAAATTGCTTATACCATCTTGATATGATCTGGGCAGTAGGAAGATCGACACCATACGTGGTATGAAATTCACGTTGCACTGAAATCTCAGACTCGCACCTAGCAAAATGTAGGACACAAAACGCTTTCTGTTGTGCAGACGCCATTTTGACAACTACTGAGCTGGGCGTTGACAGAAGCATGCTGCAGCAACCTTGCGGAAACCATATGAAACTTCAGAGTTTCCCCCTTCTAACAGTACATTGTTCGATCACATCGGATTCATAGCTAAATAGTTATGATTTTTTTAAATTGGATGATTCTTTTTGAAACACCCCGCAAAGAACAGATGTTAACAGAATTTTTTATTAGAGTTAGTAAGAAAAGAAGTTAATGATTCAGCAATCAAATAAATTTTTGTAGATGATCTAGTTTTAATTTATTTTCACATGTTTTACTTGCCTTAACTATTAGATTAAATGCTGACATTTTGTTTACTAGAAGCTTGAATAAAAAAGGAAACAGGTTATTTATAAAAACATTTCTATAAATATGTATGTAAACCCACAATTTAGTCTTCTGTGTCTCCTGTCACTAGAACTTACTCATGATTGGTTTTTTGTTTAGAAAAAATTAAAATCAGGTCTATCAGTATTGTTGAACAAACATTAATTTGAATATTTTAAGAAATTGGTTTAGTCAAAAGATACAGATAATGGTGGCTATTAAAAAATATATATTATATATTGAGAATAAATTATTAGTTCTTTTTTTTTATTTAATATCAATTACAAAGTAGGAATAGGTACATTAATTTGAAGATTGGGGTAGTAGATTAATTATAAATTCCTTCTTATTTATAACACTTTTTAAAAAGAAGAAGAAGGTCTGGCCCATTTTTCTGGTCTCCTTTTTCACACGTTTTATAAACGCTCTAGTAGGTACCCCCTTGTAAAATTCGGAGTTTACAGTTGTTCTCTTTGGAATGGACTCTGATCGTCATCACTATCGAAAAAAACAATGAGCATGACCTTGATCTTCGACTTTGACTGACCTTTAAGGGTGATGGGAGATACTGGTTTTCCACTGAGAACCAAACTTTTACCTCCAGTTAAAATTTTGACCACGAAGACTGGAACCAAGAAGACGACCCTTCAATTCCGTGCAAACTGAGACACGATTTTCTTTCTGTTCATCAGTCAAAAGTGTGGAAACAAATTTTGCACTCACTCCACTCAAAAAAAATTATCGCATAAAATGCTTTGCTGGACATGTTTGAAGTGTTAAATTCTTTGATAAGCTCTCGAGTAATCGTTTGCTTGTTTTTAATGAACAAGTTTGGCCACTTTTCCACAATTTCATCTGTTTTTGAGATCAAAGGACGTCCAGACCGTTCCTCGTCTTTAACTGACTTATTTCTGCTTTTAAATCGCTCATACTACTTATAAATAGTCTTCACAGTTACCACATTATCACCATATACTGATAACAATTCATGAGCTTCTTTGGAACTTTTTTGCAACTTGAAACAAAACTTAATGTTAATGTGCGCATGTTGTTTAAAATCCATGTTGCACGACAGACACGGTAAACACAACCTCACTCTAGCAGCTGTGGAAGCTGACTGATAAGTCAGAATGTGTTCAAACTTGACATTGTCTGTCCCAACAGATCAGGATATCGGACATATTAGATCAAATGGATGTAGCGTCAGCAGTTGCTGCTATAAAAATTAATTCACCATATTTTTTTATCACACCTCTTAAATCAACTTTGCCACTTAAATGAAATTGGGTACTATCACATAAATATCCTTCATTATTGCAAACTTTTATAAGGAAGAGCGGTGTCAAAATGTAGTTCTGCTTATAACTTGAAGGGTTATGTATAAATTTCGTCTACATTTTAATTTCTGTATTTTAAGTTGAAAATTTTTTGATTTGTTGAGAATTTAAGTAGCATTGTTCTTCCATTCATACTGCATAAGGTTTGAATATTACGTAACACAAATTAAAGTTTTTAAAGCACTTAATTATTAAAAAAACTAAGTTAAAAATACTTGAGCCAAAAATAAACTCACGAGCAAAGATGATCAATGTCTTTTGCAGTAGCAAGTGCTATAACGGTTTCTGGGCTTATAACTTGCAGCTGAGCAAGAAATGATGCTAGTGTTTCACTATCACAGAATACAGACTTAGATTTTTCAGACCCAACAATATGAGAACCATCTTCAACCAGCTCATCATTGTCAGAGAAAAATATAAAAGATGAATCTTCATTGTCTAAATTTTCACTTCGAACTGCGCATACAAATATTATGTTTACTTATTTTACATTTACATATTGGCTACTATGCATGTCATTCTTTGAAGGAAGAAATAATCAAGACTTTATCTAATGAAAATTTGATTAATATTTACATTCCCCATACCGATTATTGTTTATTTACGAACAACTTTTAGTTGGAACTTATCATCCAATGACAGACACAAGGTAATCAATCCAAATGAGATTTAAAGATTACCTTCCTGCCGCCATACAATTTACACAACCTCTAAAATCTGATTCAAAATTTGCAGAAATCATAATACAAACCAAACTCAAATACGATAGAATCAATAAATTTTTAACTATTCCATACTTATTTGTAGAAGCCTAACTGGATTGTTTATAAATATATATATATTTACCTTTACGATCTGTCTAACAATCCTGGTTTTTCGTCGTCTTTAAATGACGGCCGTTTCGACTATTTTATTTAGTCATTTTCAAATTTCAGCTGTTCGCACACTGGGAACTTTGTCACAAATAAAAACATTTAAAACACTTATACACACATGACACTTAATGTACATTACAAACATATATAGATTAAAAACACATTTGAATCGCAGCGTAAGATATTCGGCACATGTTAAAATGTTCAGTTCAAACTCGCACTGTCGGATGTTAGTGTCTTACGTTACCGTATTCGGATAGCGCTGTTGGTCGGTCGAATTAATCTGGGCATTGTTGTCCAGCTCCTGTAGAATATCAAAAAGTGTGTGTGACTGGAATTGAGACTTGGCATTCAATAAAATATCAGGGTTTATTTTTTGTTGTTTATATATCTCGTACTCCTCTCTGGCGTTCATTACGGGCCCCTTTCTGCAAGACCCTTTCTGCATTAGACCCCTGGTGAACTTTATGAACGCACCTTCATATAGAATATCAAAGACATTGGATAGAATAATAAGGAAAAACGTAACTTTCAATAAGAGCTATAATATTAAAAATAATTTGGACCTTATAGACAGAATAAAGGATATTAACATATCAAGCAATTCCACATTAATATCATTTGACATCGTCAATATGTATGCAAATATCCCCATAGGCGAAAGTATATCAATACTTGAAAAAATCTTACGCACGAATAACAAGTTGAATAGCGATTCAATTAACGAACTAATGCATTTACTCAACGTTTGTTTAACCCAAAACTATTTTTGCTTCAACGATAAATTCTACATTCAACAACAAGGCCTAGCAATGGGTTCTCCACTTTCCGGTATAATGACTGAAATATTTTTGAACAGTATTGAAACCACTCATATAAGGCACCAGTTAACAGGAACTTTGACAGAATACATTATTACTACAGATATGTCGACGACATTATATGTTTATTTAACGATACCACAAGACAAATAAGTTTTATGTTGAACTATTTAAATTCTATACAAACCAACCTACAGTTCACCCAGGAAATCGAATCAAACCAAAGCCTGAATTATTTAGACCTCACAATAATGAAATCGCATAACAAGCACAAATTCAAATTTTACAGAAAGCCCAGCCAAACCAACCATACTATCCAGCCAACATCCAACCACCCCATAGCCCACAAACTCGTCGCCTACAACAGCTTTGTGTACAGACTACTCAACATACCCATGGACATTGACGACTATAACCGGGAATTAAATACAATTAAATTTATAGCCACATCCAATGGTTACGAGAGCCAAACAATAGATTCACTCATCAAAAAACAAATAAAAAACAAACTAAACGAAGATTGAACGCACCTGATACCTCAAAAATAAAGTATGTTACAATGGAATACAACAGAACTTTAGAATTCCCAATACGGAACGTATTCCACAAACAAGGGTACCACGTCACATATCATACTTCCCATAACATCGGACAACTGCTAAGACCACATAAAACTAAACATTTTGATAAATTTGATGGTAATGGCATATATAAAATAAAATGCGATGACTGCCCCAAAATGTACATAGGACAAACAGAATGTTCATTCCGTACACGGTTCAAAGAGCACCTCCCATCATCCACATCAAATAGATCACTACATTCTAAATTCGCCGAACATCTCATTGACACCAACCACTGATATAGAGACATAAAAAGAATTTGGAAATAATACAGAAATGCAGAAAGGGGCCCGTAATGAACGCCAGAGAGTAGTACGAGGTATATAAACAACAAAAAACAAACCCTGATATTTTATTGAATGCCAAGTCTCAATTCCAGTCACACACATTTTTTGATATTCTACAGGAGCTGGACAACAATGCACAGATTAATAAGTGTCATGTGTGTATAAGTTATTTAAATGTTTTTATTTGTGACAAAGTTCCCAGTGTGCGAACAGCTGAAATTTGAAAATGACTGAATAAAATAGTCGAAACGGCCGTCATTTAAAGACGACCAAAACCAGGATTGTTAGACAGACCGTAAAGGTAAATATATATATTTTAACTATTGTACATACATTCAATAAAGGAAAACTCATGAATGTGTTAGAACTACAAGGCACTCAAAACAGAATTGTAACATTATTTAAGGAGAAAAAAATCTTTACTTCCAACTCATTGTTTTAATACCATTTGTGAAGATAAAACACATAATTACATAGAAAAGTAATGATAAACGCAAATTGAATACTATAGGCTCAAACTAATAGGTTTGCAAATACAAATTAATAAAACAATTAAAAAATATAAACTAAATAAAAATAGAAGAATGATATATAATCACAAACGTGTAGTCCCATGAGCAGCGACACAACTATAACTCAAATAACATTAATTCACCTTGTAGATCACTGAGAGCTAGGAAGGTACTGAAACAGACTGGACTTAGTAATTAAGTGTAATTAACACTTTTAATGCTAATATGGTGGCCAATATTATTAACCCTCCAACTGCTGATAATTTTTTTCCCAGTGCTAAGCCAAACTAGGGGTCACAGACATAGACATAAGGTTTTTTTACATAAGTAATTCAAACACAAACCATGATGTGTTATATATCAGTGTTTAGAGAAATAAGCATAGAATAATAAAAAAATTTTAAAAATGAACTTATTCCTTATCATCTGATGTATTTTCCATGTTTATGTAACAATTTTTTTCTTTCGAAAATATAAAAACTTAGTGACCTCACAGCTCTATTCCATAAAGAGATACATTATTTTTCCTTATTAGTAAAATGTGCCAAATATTGTAATAAAACAAGAAATGTTCATTTTTAGCACTTATTTTTATTTAGGGACACGGAAAATATGAAAAACTATCATGTTGCGCTATGAACAAAATGGGACTTTTTATTGAAAAACACATGTTCACTCAAAATAAAAAACACTAAAAAAAACAACACTTCAAGAAATGAAGTTTCATCTGTGTATATTTTATAGATTACTTCATTATGAGTAGAACTATGTAAGATTTGTGTCGTTCAGCTGATATTTGCCGATTTTGTGGCAGATTTAGTAAGCCGTGTTAAATGCTATCGCGATAATAGCACTGTAAACGCACCCAAACCTATCGCGATAATCAGCAGTTGGAGGGTTAGAGCTTTTTTGAAGATTATTCATGCTAGTAAGTATGGTTGTTGCAAAATGACTATTAATAAACTCTAATTAAAATTAAGATAGTATACTGTAGGCTATTTATATTTAGCCTATCTATACTATAAAATAATATTGAGGTACCGGTATACAGTTTATCATACCAGGCAAATTACAATGAGTTGCAAACAGATACAAATACAATATTATGTACTTCATTCTTATTCATACAATTTGTCATTACTTCTATAAACACTTAAAAGCCATACACCATAAGGGAAACAAAATTATCAAATAAACTATTTCTAATATATTTCCATGGTTTTATACAGTCATCAACCTTAATCATTGTTGAAAATAACAATTATTATTATAAAATAAATCTACAAGCAATTTACTTTGAGGGTAAATTCAATTAAAAGATAAACTCACATTAATATTTCACTAAATTGTTAAATTGTTAATTAATTAATACCGGCAATGTTTTATTTCACCTGACGACATTACACAAGTAAAACAATAAAACTTTCTTGATTTAACCACTACCAAAGTTGGAACCAAATTTGCCTTCAAAGTTTATAGGAAATCCACTCAAACAGACCACACCATACACGCCACCTCTAATCATCCCCACAACCAGAAAATGTCAGCTTACAATTGTTTCATACGTAGAGCAATCAATATACCAATGAACAAAGCAGATTTTGATCAAGAAATTAACATAATAAAACAGATAGCAATTTCAAATGGTTACGAACACACAATAATAGGTTGATTTATAGCAAAAAAGAGAAAAAAACCAAACCAAATAATAAAAAAAAAACAAAATATATAAGTATTGACTACCTTTTGGGTTACTTGACAACATTGCAGACAGAATATTTCGTAAAAAAGGTTATAAACTGGCTTTTAAAACAAAAAACAACTTGGATAAAGCAATCAAACCAAAACATAAATAGGATTGCCCTTACAACGCTAGTGGAATATACATCATTTGTGACAATTAATTGCAAAGAGCATTATAAAGGTCAAACAGGAAGACCATTCAAAACTCGTTTCAAAGAGCACATTCCCAATCGTAATCTTAACCCAAACCAATCAAAATTTTCTGAACATTTAATAGACACTGGCATACTTACATCAATATCCATAATAATTTGCAAATTTGAAATAAATGCTCCAAAGGACCAACCATGAACATAATTGAAGAATTCCACATTTATAAAGCTAGGTACTATTTTAGACCCAACCTCCTTGTTTAACGAGAAGATACATTTCCAATCCAACATTTTGTTTGACAGTATTATCAGAGCCGAACCCCTTCAATCTCCAAAATAAATAAAACCACAAATGAGTACTGATACAAGGACGGGCCAGAGTGCACGTGTGCGATTTGCTCATTTAAAAGAAAATACATCGGCATATTTATGCCCCATTTCGTGTGTTTGTGTTTTGGTGTTAATGTTTGTGAAGTGTGTATGTGTAATTTATATTTTAATGGCGCGCATTAAACAATGCAAAACATTTAAAAATTTTTATAAACGGTTTTAAAAATGCCTGAAAAAATAGGCGAAACGTACATCACCGAAGAAAGAGTGATCACAGTAGGCCTGCGAGCAGTACAAGGAATTAAGGTATTTATGTAAATATATCTAGTCCAGGAAGGTAAAAAACAAAATAAATAATAAAATCATCTTCTATACAAATAAATACTTGTACAATATTAAGAACTTCTTAAAAATAATTAGTTATTGATGTATAGTTATTAAATAATAATAATAAATGTCTTCAATATAGCTGACTGGTTAGATTAGAGCTTTAATAAAGTAAAAACCCATTTTCTTATTTATTTTTACCTCACTTTGTTTCTACAAATTAGGAGAAGTTAGGTCATTATGTTTTGCCTCTACCATAATCAGTAAAGACGATCTGATATTGAATGGAAAAAGTAAAAGACAATTAATTTGAAAACAAAAAGCAATTTTCAGGTATAAGAATATTGGGGTTGTCATCCTACTCTCAGATATGAGATCTTTATTTCCTGATATCAAAATTATTGATCGAGCGTAAGCGATGTCTCCGTTTTAACTCGACCGTTCGGCATTTCGTCTGTGTGTCTGTCTCACGAATACAGCTAAACGCCTTGACCGATTTTGATGATTTTTTGCATGAATGTTCCTTATTCCTAGGCCAAGCCATGTATACGGTTATTTTCCGTTTTACATTTTTAATCCCTTAAATAAAACAAAAATGGTGGCCGGACCGTTTCTCTCAGTGTAAGCTTTTTTCCAAAGTCAGTTTGTGGCTTAACCGTAAGTCGAATTAAAAAACTAATAACATTTTGCTATTAGAAAATTAAATTTTAAACAAAATTGTATTCTTGATTTTTTCCGTATTTTTAACGGTAAGCTCACAAAATGGCCGTAAACTTCGAATTTGTTAAAAATGGTCCAAGTTTTTGTATTTCAACCATGTTTTTATACGTTTATTCTAAACCAATTCAAAAGTGTCCCATAGCTTTTTTGTAGATAAAGGTTTAAAGAATTCATATATGCCAGTAAAAAAATTATTGAAATAAAATTAAGAAAGTTATTAGCTAAAGAAACAATCACGTTCAGTAACGAAAGGAAAATGTTTAACTTTAGGCCTACATAAAAAGTAGTAAAAATTATTGTAATTTTTTTCATAAATGTAAACAAGTTTCGTAATTTAGTTTTAAATAGAATTGTATAAAAATATTTATAAATTTCAAATTTCTTATTTTAAAAACACCAGTTTTTATGTTCCTACTACAAGACTGCTAACAAAACTAGGCCTGTTTTGAATATGTGATGGGTACCCCTCAACTCGTAACTAATTATAAATAATAAGTAAAGATACTAAATATTAAAGGGTCCACTAACAGCGGACATAGTATAGGCTGGCTATAGGTACATTGCTGAGAAGACGATTTCTAGTTAACTAATAGCCCAGTCAATAAAGGGTTTGAGTGGGAACTAATTAGTGAAAAGCTGATTTTTTCATGGATGTTAGTTGATTATATAAGGAATATTTTCTGAAAAGTCCCCGCCCCTCCCCCTCTTGCTTCCCCCCCTACCCCCCCTTAAAGTTCACTTTTGAAAGATTTTTTATTTTGTCAATATCTAAGACATAAAAAGCGATAGAATAATTTTTATTTCGTTATTGTAAAATCCTTATAATATTCTCTATCAAAAATGTTCTTTGCGTTTAAGCTATAAAACAATTATTTACCGTTATTTACTTTTTTCAACAGTGGACTCATTCTTTGCCTAGGATAAATAAATAGTGGAGGAATAAATATGCCAGAAGCACTCATCGCACACATAATCGTTACTAGCTTTCCCCTCTCCCAACTGGTTACAGAGCCGACTTGTTTTTCTCCTTTTGTTGCAAGTATTTTGCCAGGGTCTTGTACGGTTGTTATCCCAGTCTCGTCTGCATTAAATATTCGGTCCGGTGTGAATTCGCTTTTTGACAAAACTGATTCAAGATTGTCATAAAACTTTGTGACTTCTTCTCTGTTAAATCCCGTTATTCGGTTTATGCTCGTAGCTTCGGGTTTACGAACACTTACAGATGGGTTTCTTTTTAGAAACCTATACAGCCAATCTTTGCCAGCCATTCGTTCGTTTTCAGAAAACCTGTGAGAGATTTCATTTTTATCTGCGAACTCATATGCTACTTTTCGTATGTCAGTTGCAGTAAGACCATAAAACAAATTGGCTAGAGTTTTGATTCTCTCTGCTAATGCCTGTTCTTGTTCAAACGAGAATGTTGCATTTCGCCCTAAGTGTGGTTTTGAATCTTTATTTTTCTTCTTCCGCTCTTGGAGAGTGCTAAATGGTATACCATACTTCTTGCTAGAAGATTTAATTGAATTCCCTTCTTCTATAAATTTTAGTGCCAACTTCATTGATTCCTCTGACCAACTTCCTCTTCCAGTCTTTCTTTCCCATTTTCTTGGCATCTAAAAAAATTAGACACGTTAATAGTTGTTGAAAGCGCACAGTAAATTTGCTTTAAACAACCATTAGAAACAGTGTCGGGGAGCGCCGGTACCCTACCGCCATTACCCTACCGCCATTACCCTACTGAGACCTATCGGGGCTACCCAAAGTGTATGACTTGCTAAAACACCCCCATAATCAAGACGGAACCATTGAACAAGCTAGTAATACACATGAAACTAAAACTTTATAAGTAGACTACCCGATTATGACATAAAACTTATGATATTGTAATCAGAATCAGTACTTGCGTTACCGCAAATATTCTAAAAAATTAGAACAACCACTCAAAAATTCACAACACATTTGCTCAACAGTGTTACGTCTCCGACTTCACTTTCTGTAATTTTCCTTATCCACTAGTTACAACTTCTATCTACCTTCACCAACTTTCAAATAGTTTCCCTTTTCTCCGCCAGACGCCACCTGCGTACAGTATCTACTCTGGGCATAGCTCGCCATTAAGCGGATTCCTTATCTCATATACAACAGCTGACTCATTCTATACACCGTTAAACTTGCTTTCTTTAGAACATTCGAGAACCGAGTCCGCCATTGTTTCCACTACAGGAAAGTCCACCTTGTCATGTCGCTGTAAATTATTGTCGTGGATTAATTCTTAAGTTTTTTTTGTCGCGAGTTATGCGGAAGGCCAATTAACATGCATTTGTTATAAGCCTTTACTTTGTCAATACCAGGTACGTAGAATGTTTTAGCCTTACTTTTGTTGGTTATGAAATATTTACTTGTAAAATTTAATAAGGTTAGTTCCACCGTTGGCTTATGAATAACTTTTCAAACTCATTTTGTTCGATTTAATAGAGAAACCTATGTATTTCATTTTCACTACAGCCTAATTTTAAAATGCAAATCTTACAGCCTACAAAAACTTTAAAGCTGATACCATGTTGGTTATTACTAAAGTCTTAACATATTTCAAACAAAACTAGCCTAAACTGTTCTGTATTAATTAACTGTAACTGTGTAGTTTTCTGCAGTATAACCAGAATATTGAAAACTTTTAATGAGCTATAGGCATAATATTACTGATATATGTATATTATGTAACTAAACAAGAACATTTTTATGTTGCCATGTGGTTTGGTTAACATGTAGAGACAGTCTTATGCAACATGACACATGTTGTACTAACTATTACAATCTTTAAGTAGCAATTTGTCACCTTGTGCTACAAATTTTAATAAAACAGCCAAATCAAAGAACTATCAGTTTTATGCTTATTTAAATTAGCTGCAAGTTTTCTAAAAAGGAATTGTTATTTATGTTATGCAGTTACACTGGTTCAACTCCAGGGAATATTTAACCATACAATGCCATAAGCTACACCACAGCTACGCCTTGAAAAGGCCTACTTTCCAACAGGACTTTAAATACAATAAAAATTCTTATATCTACAGTGCTTTAGTTACAGACAGAGATTAATTTAAAATATGAACGATCTGCAGTTGATTTTTGTGTTAAATGTTAAACAGGCTGTATTTTAAAAAAGTAATTTTGTATATGTATACTATATAGGATATGTTTGTATTTAATAATTGGGAGGAGCAAGCTAGCACATTTTGGAACTTAGCCCTAAGGGCTGCATATTAGAAATTTTATACCTTTTTTTTTATATAGAGAGACGTCTCATAATTAATTTTGTCTATTTATTCAATTATTTATAATTAGCTTTAGAGTTGGCCAACGACATATAAATATATATTTATTCTTAAACAAATCCATGGTATCTCATGTTAAAACTTTGTAACTTGTTAATCTTTTCTGTATAAATTCTGTAATTATTATTAAAAGGGAGGGTTTTTGATTTTTATTTTTGGGGAGGGCTTTTAAATTCAACTTAATAAAATATATATGTATTCTTTTAAATCTGAAGTTTTTCTTGTATTAAGGGCATATAAATAATTTCATTTTCTTGTATTAAGGGCATATAAACTTTTTTTTATTTTGGTTAATAAAGCCAAAATTTACATCTATTTCTATGGTTTATTGAGTTAACCTCTAGGTATCTTGTGTATTGTGAGTAATAAGCTGAAACATTCCTACTTTTGGTGATACTTTAAATTCTAAGGTAAGTTTTGAACAGTACCAATCTATGTGGCCCAGTATTGCTTCCGTTCCCTTAATTATTCTTTTGTAAGATTGGTACAACAGTGTGTAATGGCCGACTGACGCAAATCGCAGAATTAGTTCCTCTAGTAGCCGCCAAGAGAGCAGCACCAACCAGAGTACTTGAAAACAAAAATAACAGCCAGCAGACTACCTCCCGACCGGGGCTACCCCACGCACCCCTACCACCTACAGCACCCGTTAATTCCATGTCAACACCTTCAATTGCG
>JAGFPH010000045.1:1330330-1367635 GCA_018207615.1 Philaenus spumarius
TATACAGGAGACAATAGGCCAACAATTAGATAAAATAACTAAATGTAACGGTTGCGGGAAGAATGGACATACGTATAACGAGTGTAGATTTGTGAGACAAAATTATAGAGGTTTTGAAACACCAAGGGGATATCAAGGTGCACGACAGGCACCGCGGTTTTTACCACCACAATCGCAACAACAATATAGGCACCCCAGCGCAAATCAACAAAGTAATTTACACTACAGGGGAAATTCGTTTAGGGGAAATGGAAATTTCAGGGGACAGTATTCACAGGGTCAGCCACGAAACTTTGATAACAGCTTTAATAACGGAAGATTCCAAAACAGGGAATTTAATTTTTCAAGAGGAAATTATCAAAACACAGGAAATATGGGTTATTACTCCACGAACGGACAACAAAATAGACCACAATTTCAGACAAACGGGGGCGACCAGTCTAGCGGAAACAATGCTTTAAACTCAAATGGGGTGGGGCAAAGCGCCGTCACTCACTCCAACCGACAATAAATAATTTTAAGGGCTCGGCGCAAAAATGTATACCAATAAATAGGACAGAAGAGGTTTATAAAAACAATGATGTGTCAATTTTAGCAAAAATTAACGGTAAATGGGGTAGAGCTTTGATAGATACGGGAGCAGAATTAAGCCTTTTGAACCAGGATGTAGCTACAAACATTTTAAAAAATGATGAAATTACAGTAGCAGGGGTGACTGGAAATATTTTGGATATCTTCAGGTACACAAATCACAGAAGTTTTTTATAACGAAAACGATTTTATTAAAGTTAAATTTCACGTATGTAAATTACCACTGGAATATGCTGCAATTTTAGGAAATGGTATTTTAAAGTCTAACAAAGTAATAATTGACTTAAATGAAAACACTGTTACAATAAATAAAAACAAACTAATAATGATGGGATCTGGGAAAATAGAAACTAACTGGCCCATAATCACAAACGACCAAAATAGTAACTTACATAAAATTGTGAAGGATAACGCTTTTAAATTACAAAAATTTCAATGGAAAATAAAATCAAATTCAAGGCATAAAAATAAATCTAAATCAAAATTATTACCTAAAGGCACTAAACCATCAAAAGATGAAATTTTAAAAGGTCAGAACGAACATTTAGAATATATTCGAAATGAACACGAAAATTTAGGCAAATCGAAAGAAGAAAAACGTGAATATAATTTATTTTGTAAAACAGATACACAGATACCAGCACTAAGTGAGGTCATGGTTAAATTTACAATTAGAGGATCTAAGAATAAAAATTTTGCTAATCCTAAAAATACTACAGAAATATTAAATCATGACGCAATAATAGAACCAATTGAAAACCCGCCATTTAATATTTTCTGCGCCAGGACTTTAATAAATTTACAAAAAGCTAGGACGTGTTTTGCAAGAATTTTAAATATATCAGAAAACGAGATAAACTTAAAAAAGGGAACTTTACTAGCCACATTAGAATAAGAAATAGTAACAACGGAGGAGTCATGTCAAGTAAATATGATTTCAGAACAAAATTATAAGGGTTGTGAGTATGGAATTTCACAATTAGAGTCGGATATTGAAAAGAAGTTACAACATTTACCAGAAAAAGAAAAATTAGAATTTTCAAACATGTTATTTTACTATAAAGATGTATTTAACAATGAGAATAAACAATTGTCCGCTATTAAAAATGTAGAATACCGTATCGACACAGGGTCAGCCAAACCAATTTATGTACCACCACATAGGATTCCGTATGCGCAAAGAAGTGTAGTTAGGGAATTAGTTGACGATCAATTGAAAAAGGGTATAATAGAGCATAGTTACAGTCCTTGGAACAGCCCTTTAGTTTTGGTAAAGAAAAAAATCATTGAATGGAGAGGTTAAGTACTGTTTTTCTGTGGATTACAGGAAAATAAATGAAGTGATAACACCGGGTGTACATCCTTTGCCTAGAATAAGTGAGACAATTGATTTATTAGGCAGTTCTAAGTATTTTTTAGTAATTGACATGCAGGCAGGATTTCACCAAATTAATTTAACAAAAGATAGTCAAGAAAAAACTGCGTTTTCTACGTCTTGGGGACATTTTCACTATCGCAGACTTCCGTTTGGACTTAAGGTTGGTCCTAGTGCTTTCCAACGAATTATGAATAATATCTTAATAGGGCTCAGAAATTAAATCTGTTTACTTTATCTTGATGATGTCATTTGCTTCAGCAAAACCATGACAGAACACATAAATTCATTAGATAAGATTTTTGCTCGGTTTAAGGAATCAAATTTAACAGTAAATTTAGAAAAATGTAAATTTGGAGTACAGGAAGTTAACTATTTAGGATTCTTATTAAATGAAACCGGCAAAAGGCCAGATGAAAAGAAAATAGAGGCAGTAAAACACTTTCCTACACCACAAACAGTTAGGAATGTACGGCATTTTCTAGGTTTGGCAGGGTTTTATAGAAGCCACATAAAGGATTTTTCAAAAATTGCAAAACCATTATTTGATTTAACTAAAGAAGGTATAAAATTTAAATGGACTACGGACTGTCAGACGGCATTTGAAACATTGAGAGATAAATTAATTACATCGCCAATACTTAAATATCCAGATTTTACGAAAGAATTTATTTTAGCAACAGATGCATCAAAGAAAGGGTTGGGATGTGTTTTATCTCAGGAAATTGATGACAAAGTTCACACGATTGCTTTCGCTAGTAGAGTGTTACATAATGCTGAGAAAAATTATGACGCGTCTACTCTGGAGATGTGTGGGGTTGTATGGAGTTGTAAACTTTTTAGGCCATATTTGTTAGGGAGAAAATTTAAAATCATAACAGATCACAAAGCATTATGTTATTTAACTTCTTTGAAGGACCCAACAAGTAGAATTTTACGATGGAGTTTAAAATAGTCGGAATTTGATTATAGAATAGTACATAGACCTGGAAAATTACATACCAATGCAGATGCTCTAAGTAGGAATGTAGGGCTAACTAATGTAAATTTAGTACAGAAAGAATATTTGCCAATAATAGACTTAGATGAAATTAGGAAAGCACAAATAAAAGATAAGGAATGTCAAATTTTAAAATCACGTAAAAATTATAAAACAAGCCTAGAAAAAGTAATCTATTTTCAATCAGGAATCGAAAAATTAATTGTAATACCAAAATTATTAAGAAATAAAGTAATTGCATTACATCACGACCTAATTACGGCAGGTCATGCGGCGGTTAAGAAAACGTTCTGTAGAATAAAACAAAAATTTTATTGGCCTAATATGGAGAAGGACGTCACGAATTATGTCCGCGCTTGTAAGTCTTGCGCTCAGCGAGTTGATTACGGTAAATCAAAAGCACCTTTGGGTGATATTTTTACAGAACCAGACTTACCATATAAGGTAATAGCCATGGATATCGTGGGTCCTTTACCAATTACGAAAGATAAAAACAGATATATATTATCAGTAATAGACCATTTCACACGGCATGCAACATTTATACCAATTGTAGATCAAACGGCGGAAATTACGGCTAAAGAATTAATGTCAAAAATTATATGTATACATGGAATACTGGAAACATTAATTACAGATAGGGGCGCAAATTTTACTTCACAATTGATGAAAAATTTATGTAAATTATTAGGAATTTCGAAAATTTTAACAACTAGTTATCATGCTGAATCGAATGGACGAATGGAGAGGATGCACCATACAATTTGTAAAATGTTGTCACATTTTGTTAATAATAATCAGGATAATTGGTCCGAAATCTTACCATACGTAAATTTGGCATATAACACACAAGTACATGAAACAACAAATTTCACGCCTTTCGAGTTGCTTTTCGGACGTAAGGCTAGTATGCCGTTGGAATCAACATTAACTATTACAGAGGACACACTGATTTATGAAAATTATATAGAAAACATTAGATCACATTTAAGCGAGGCATATGGTAAAATGAAATTATATCAATCAAAACAATTTGACAAACAGAGGAAAAATTATAACAAAAATACTAAACAAAATCACTATTCAGTAGGACAGTACGTGTATTTATATACGCCTGCATTGAAACGACACAGAGTAAAGAAATTAACTAAACTTTGGCGTGGGCCATTTGTAATTCTAAAAGTAATGTCAAAATTTAATATAATGTTAAAAGTCAGAAATCGTGAAGTAATGGTTCATGTAAACAGAGTTAAACCGTGTTTGGAAGTACGGAATGGCAAATTTCAACCAAAAAGCAAGAAAACCATGGAAAATAGGCGGTTAAAAAATGCTACAAGCAATGATCTAGAACAGAATTTGGGAATAGGGACCTTAACAACGGATACCACGGGTACAACAGCTACAAACGCCGCTAATACTAATGATGTAGCTATACCTGATATTCATGCAGCCAGTACAAGTACCATAGTACCAGTACATCTACAACTGCAAGGTAGGCCAATTCGTATTAAAAAGAAACCATATCGTTTTCAAAGTTTTGATTTATCTTAAAAAGACAAAGGGCGAAATAAATTACAGAATATGTTTATTAGTATAAATATAAATTAATAGATTTAATGAGTGAAAGGAGTGCGACTTCAATGTATCATGGGGAATATGTAACTATATGGGACCTGAATTACCTAATGGAACACCCTTTATATGAACACAACACTGTAGGGATTCGTTTAGATTGTAATCATAAGAGAAAGATTAAATTGTTAACAGTAATGATGCTACATGGAATGATAATAATAATTAATTAAAATTGATTAAAGCTTCAAAAAGAAATTAACTAAATAAAGTTTTTGTTAGGCTAAATGTTGCAATACATTCAATCTGGACATAAGACAGTCAGAGCTACATAGACTCGCATAGTGACGTACGCTATCATCTTACAATGCTGACTGTGTAAACATACGCTCGATTCCTAGGCCTTGAAGCACGATTATAACGCTGTTTAAATTTAACATGGGATAGGAGCAAAAACTTTGGAATGAATTGACTTTAAAGGACTTTGTAGATTAAATAAAAGCAAAATACATTTAGACATTGTTATTAAATATTAATAGGCATCGTATAAAATTGTTTTAAGTAAAAATATTCTTTTTTTTCAATAATTAAAAATAAATAAGGTTTTTGGGGATATAAAATATTACTAGCCTTGAAAAATCAACGATGAGCAGGGCTGCTGGGACTTTACATAGCTTGAATTGTCATGTAGGGTTCAAAATTGAATTAAGTAGGTTTTCAACACATGCTTATATGACAAAGTAAAGGTGTAACTTCTCCTGATGGCATAAGTGTCTCAAAAAGGTGATCAGAAGGACACATAGGGTTGTAGACTAGAAGAGTCTTTAGGAAGGTTATTTTTGATAAGGGTTAAGGGTAGGATAATGGTTAAGTTTTTTTACCTATTAAATAAAGTTTTTTTACTATATAAAAAATTTAATAAAAGTTAAAAGTAATTCATACATGTTTTTAAGGAAATGTTTTAATGAAGAATAAATTTTTGGTTTTATAAACATTTCTAATTAAGTTAACTAAAGGATGTGTATGTTGTGTTAAACTACAAGGGGATTCATAAAATTTGACTTTCACGCAAAAACAAAGAATTTCAGGGTAGTTAATAAATATTGGAGTGCAAATGGATATAGTTTTAAATATTGAGATGTTTTGTCAATTAAGTATGAAATAACATAATAATGAAGGATAATAATAAGATGGGGTCAATAAATATTGAAGGATCATTTTTTGTATGCACTTAGAGGGAAATTTTGAAAATGAAGAAAATGTTAAGTTTTTAATCGACGAGTATTGAAAAATAGTTTACTACTAAAAGTGGAAGTTAAGATGTATAATAAATGAGTAGTTTAAGAAATTTTGTAAAATAAACAGTTTAAAATATATATATATAGGTATATATATATATATATATATTTCGTAGTCATGAGAAGGCCTATAATTGAAAGAGTTAAGTGGAGTTATGACTTGTTTAGATGGAATTAGGGTGATTTCAGTATTGATAAGGAAGGAAGATATTTAAACGTGTTGTAGGAGTACCTAAAAATAATGTTGTTTTGTTTATGAAATAAGGTGAAAAATGATAAGGTATAATATAAAATACAAATAAATAATTGTACAAGTTTATACAAGTTGGTAGTTTAAGAGTATGAATGATATTTTGATTAGTTAGAAAGAAAATACACTAATTTGAACATTGTCTTCAACAAAGGGGTATATAACCCTTCTCAATTTCCGGCACTTGCCAAATTTCTATGCTATCCACCTAAAACTATTTCACACTTCTAGACAATGTAATTTAAATTCATGTATAGTCCGGACAATAAGTTTAAATAAAATAAATTTGTAATATTTTTTTGCTATTTCGCTATTGGTATGAATGAATGAATATAAATGTTTAAGGTGAATATTAATCTTTGATCTTGAATATTGATAAATATTATATTATGATTGTTTTTGTATAATTTAAATGATAAATGATTAATGGGAAGATGTGTAGAATTATCACAAGTAAATCAAAGTAGTGCTACTTCGTTCAAAATGTATAACAAATGAAATATGTAAATCATGTGAGCGACGAATATTCTTATAGCAATAAGTGCGATTATACAGTAATGGTGCAACGTGTTAAACAGTTTAAGATGTATCACAACATTAAGATATGAACAATTTATTACTTGTGAGTGTACTACGTTATGTAGAAAAGTGCGACGAATAAATATGTTTTATGATAAGATTAATAATGAGGAGATAAATGTGAAATATTACTGTTATTGTGTTTATGTTGGAATAATAAATAATGCGAATTAAAGAAAAAGTTATTTAGATATAATCGACGACGGAGGACATCAAAGAATGTCTTCGAAATATGTATTTCAAATATGCGCGAATAGGAGGTTTTATTTTATTTTATTTTTTTTTTTTTTGGTTTTTAAAGGCGAAAAACCTAGGTGGTTATCATCGCCTCAGGAGGTTTTATACATGAATTGTATGAAATGTGGATTTTACGTCAAGGAATTGAGTAAAATATTTTACAAATGCGATATAAAGCAATTTTAAGTGTTGGAGGGATGTAGACGAATGGTCTAGATATGTTAAATGGCTATTCGTTGATTTACAGTTTGGAGTCTTTATAAACTTCATTAGGTTAGGTCGAAAAAGGAAGAGTGACCTCCTCGAAAGCGAACCAATGTGATGGAAGGTCACAAAAGAGGGGGTGAGTTATAACAAAATTGTTAAAAATATATAAGCTAATAACGTCATGGGGTAGAAAGCAAGATTATTTTTAAGTTTCAATTATAAATTAGATATTGGGTTTTTAATGTAAGTCGGAAGTGCGGAATAACGTGTAGCAATATTATTCAGCAACGTAGATAAATTAAGTTGAGTCATAATATAAAGAGGTTCATAGAATTGTTGATGTAAGAATTTGTCACGAGTCGATTCAGAATTAACAGGATGTCGCAATGCTGACATGCTGGGAATTATAGCTGTCTAGAAGTTGACAGGGAAAACTGTGTACGTGCAAGAATGTGCAAACTTGCTAAACCACTGCGTAGAAGCAATGCTAGACTATACAGTTTTAATTTCACATTAACTAAGTGGGTATAGCTTGAAATCTCAGCTAACTTAGAATCAGAGGAGGGGGTAACTGTGGATAATCCACCATAGTATAATTAAACTCTATAAACCTTTTTATCTTACGTTGTTGTTTATCTTACTTTAATTTTCAAATGAAGTTAATACGAATTAATATATTATTAATAATGTTCATAACAGTAGATACACAATAAAATAAGGGAATAGTTTTGAAAGATTAACAGATGTATTATTAACAAGATCTAAGAGGACAATTGTGATAGAATTTAACATTTCAAAATTAGGAGATAAAAGCATAGGGTTGAATGAAGCAGTAGTAACTGAAGAATTTTTTTTAAATAAACTAACAAATGAGTCATGGGGGATTTGGAAGAGATGAATAAATTTAATTCAAATGGAGTCAAGTTAGATAGATTACTGCTGCACATTCAATCAAAGAAAGAAAATAATATAAAAATAATTAGAAATGTCAGTTGGACAATGTATGGAGTATGTAGTGTGATAACAATTGTGTTAATATATTATGTATACAAAAAAAATATCATATTTAACAAATGGAATATTTAGATGTTGTTCAGATTCTCAGAAAACAAACAGAAGTACGGTGATAAATATAGGACAGAAAGAAGAAACACAATTGGATCTACAGGACTTAAGGATTAGAATGTGACCTGAGAAGGCCGTCCCATAAGCTGACATGAGTAGAGATATTTCTGTTAATCTAATTTTGTTTTACAGGTTTAGAATAGGAAGGGTTGATAAATTTTTGAATTTGAGAATTGAGTAACAAGTTTCACATGAATGAAAATAAAATTTCATAAAAGAAAAGGTTACCTTATATAATGAAATAGTAGGACAATGAAATGAAACCAAGTTTAAATTATTTTCATAAAGGGATGAAAGAGGAAACCTGTCCCAAGTGAAATATCAGAATTGCTTTACAATGCATGATACAGTAGCGTTCAAAACAAAAGGGGAAAAATAGACAAGAGAATTTTTTTATTGCACCTAATCAAAAACTTGCAAATTTTTTTTTCCTAAAGAGTATTACAAAATTTGGAAATACAGGTTTCAATTCATGGTTCTACAGGTAATGATGGGTTTTAAGTTGTTTTTTTTTTTTAGGAAATGTTATAAAAGTAATTGAGATAAACGTAAATGCAATTAAATTGTTTTAATGATAACAATGAAATCTGTGAAATTTCTAAAATGTTTGTTGAATTGAATGAGTAATTAAAAATTTGAAATTTAAAGAAAAATGATATGTTGTCATGTAAATGGCCTTTTACTCATAATAACTGTTTTTGTTGATAGTAAAATAATGAGGTGTGGAGAGATGGAGTCGATCTTGAGCATATATATGAGAGACAGACGCAATCACATTCTTGCTATCATGTGGGCGACGTACGAGTTTGGAACTGACCAACCAAACTGCTGTTGGAATCTCCGTCTGCTGTGAGATGCAATCCAACGCACTCTAACAAACAACTACCACATGAGTACAATTTTACAAATATAATGATTAAAGTGAAGTGCCTGTTGAAAGTTTTACAGTTTTATATGCTATACCAAATTCTGAGTACATTTTTAAGATATAGTTCTATTGATTTATAATATAAGTTGAATTTATAAAGATGTGATTGGTTTGCAATGTTAAACAAGGTTTTTTTTCTTTATTTTTAATGATGTTAAATTAAGAACATTTTTGGATTTACAAACATTAAAATTTCTTCTTTTTTTCAAGAAAATGTTTCATTTACAACACAACATAATAATTTTTGAAACAAATTTTTTTTCCACATAATTATATTTTTAAATTAAAACTTTTAATACAAATAAAATATTATATATAATAATAATAACAAATTAATGTTTATTGATTTTTAAAAGAAATTTTTTTTGATAAACCATTAAAGATGGTGGTAATGATTTTTATTTGTGACAATGAAGGGGAATATGACAGCTTTATACCTTTTGGAATAACTTATTTTTATTTAGATTTTTTTTTCAAAAAAAAGAACAAAAAGGGGGAAGTATAAATTGATATTAATTCAGGGGGCATTGTGGGATACAAATTTTGGGTTGTTAATTAAGAAAAAAAATAAAAGAAAAAGCACAATGTATGATGTTTTACATAATCAGTTTTCCACACGGAATAAATAGGCTGTCTACAGGTCGCCTCATTTATAAATTTCTTTGTAATGTTTGTGATCTCACTCATACGATATGTGACTTCACTCATTTAAATCATGTCACCTTGACTTTGATGGAAACAAAACTACAATAGTGAAACTTGTTATTATAGTGTTTAAGTAGTTGGAGATTTAGAATTAAGTTTACAGGTTTATTTTTTTTCTACAATTCTTTCCTGCTAACATTGGGCAGCTTTGAAATTTTTTTTCTTATGAAGATTGAATTTATTATATATAATTAATAGCTACATTTGGTGATATAAATGAACAATGTTATTTTGGGAGTTGTACTAAAATAATGTGCAACTTACCTTTGTATTAATAGGATTAAGGTTACCATGAGTTCAATAAATGGTTCAATAAACGTTTCAACTGATCATGAGTTTAGCAACTTATTGAAGAACCCGCTCGCCATCCACCATCCTGACAACGCCCGTACGTCCGCACGAGGACAGAAAGGCACAGCCCGACCAGGGAAAACGCCGCTTCAGGATTCGGACGCAGGAGAGCCGAACCCAAAGAGGTGGGCCCCGTTAGAAATAGTAATTTAGGAATATATCATTTGCCCAAAAATGACATATTATTATAAGAAAGTGTAGAGAATAAATAAAAGAATTGAACTGTATACCTGTAAATTATCATTGTAAATTTCATAAAAGTATTTGACTTAGCTTTATTGAATTACAAAATGAAATAAAACAAATGAAACCTTGCGGCGATAAAGGACATACAAAAAATGACCCTAGGACACCGTGGGAAGTGTTGGTACATGGGTTGAGAATAAAGTTGAGATCACTATATCACGACATTTTAACATCGTTTGTTTTCATTATTTCTAATATTGGAATATGATATGGAAGTTATGGAACTGTAAATACATTGTTAAGTTTGAGTTATTTAAGTATGTAAATATTTAATTGTATGTCCCTCTATAGCGCGATATTTTTAGCTATCTTACGCATTATTAACCTAAATAAAACACAATGCCTCTAAAAGAAAATCTTTAGCAGTTAAAGCTCGAGAAAAGAAATAAAAACGAAAACTAGATATACCAGAATCGCGGGAATTGTAAATAATGTTTCACTGGCTAAACCTTCTGCTTACTTCCTTACTGCGAGTTATAGTTCTCGTTTTTATTTCTTTTCTTGAGCTTTAACTGCTAAAGATTTTCTTATAGAGGCATTGTGTTTTATTTAGGTTAATAATGCATAAGATAGCTACAAATATCGCGTTATAGAGGGACAACATACAATTAAATATTTACATACTTAAATAACTCACACTTAACAATGTATCATAAGTTAACTTAAGTTCCATATCATATTCCAATATTAGAAATAATGAAAACAAACGATGTTAAAACGTCGTGTTAGTGATCTCAACCCATGTACAAACACTTCCCACGGTGTCCTACAGTCATTTTTTGTATGTCCTTTATAGCCGCGAGGTTTCATTTGTTTCATCTCATTTTGTAATTCAAGTAAAGCTAAGTCAAATACTTTTATGAAATTTACAATGATAATTTACAGGTATACAGTTCAATTCTTTGATTTATCCTCTACACTTTCTTATAATAATGTCATTTTTGGGCAAATGATATATTCCTAAATTACTATTCAAAACAGGCCTAGTTTTGTTAGCAGTCTTGTAGTAGGAACATAAAAACTGGTGTTTTAAAAATAAGAAATTTGAAATTGATAAATATTTTTATACAATTATATTTAGAACTAAATTACGAAACTTTTTTACATTTATGGAAAAAATTACAATTTATGAGAAAAGTCGGAAAACGCTTAAAAATTACTATCCAAAAGTTCAGATCTTTCGGAATATTATTGTTTAGTATGTGTATTTCAAACATTCGGAAGATAAAATTTATCGCATTAATAGTTTTTGCACAATTGCAGTATAAACAATTTAGACAATTATCTTGCATAATGCGGAGGAGAAGAGAACGGCAGGCTGCTGTTTCCGACACTACCACTGCCTCTCTTGCAAATTTACCATCGGCGTTGCTAGCAAATTTAAGCGTTTTGCGCTATGTTCTGAAGCAGTTTTATCATACTTTATCAACCTTAAAAAAAATCAAAGAGATAAGAATTGTAGATTTTAATTTCTACTTTCAGAATCCGTTTGGTACATTTAAATCGGGCTAATTACCTTACCCATGCTAATTATTTACATTACGCTCACTCATTCCCTTATGCAAACAATAAGCGTACACCTAGTTATGGAAAACCCAGTATAATAATTTCGTAGTCTATGTGTACCATACTTTGCGTTGAGTTATTTTAGTTGTTGCTTACTGATCGAGTGTAAGTTTTTTATAATAATACGAGTATGAAGATTATTATTATTTATTTATTTATTTGTGGTTCCCCCCAGTTCAAAATAGTGACCATAAAACTAAATCTTTCAGAGCGTTTTAGCAAAACTGTCACAAGTATTGCCAGCAAAACAATACTTTTTAAAAGCTTTAAATATCCCAAAAGCTGTACTGAACAATCTAATACCTTATTTCAGAACGGCTGAAATTATATGTTTGGTGTCAAAACATACTTACTTCTATTGCTATTTTACCTAAGTTTTTGCATATTTAGTTTTAAATATTTCAACCATTTTGTCCGTTTTTATGAAATAAAGTGTTTATTTGTTAATTACTGTTGCATGCATATTTAACATTTACCTTGTAGGCCTATGGGATATTTTTTCAACACAACAAGCTTTTATAATATTTGACAGTAATAGATTTATCAAATCAAATTCAGGAAAACCCTATGTTCAAATAATATTAATTGGAGATTTAAGATAATTTTTATACGGTATTTGACATAATTTTTGCATTGTTACAAAAAATCATTTACTACTTAAAATTGTTTTTTATTCATTAAAAATAAATATTAAATTTATGCCACACTTTATAAATGGGTTATTAAAAACATTATCAATAATAAATCACTGTTCAACAGTACTGTAAATATAGTTGCAACATGCGCCAAATATTGAAACATGTGCTTGCTCCCTCCACAACGAAAACTAAATTCTCTTCGTTGGGGATTATGAAAAGGAGAATTGAAAGTAGTTTGTACAAGGCAGTGCAAGAGGCAGATATATTCGCGGTCTGGTGGTGCGTCGAAATTTAAACTCTGTCTATAATGTCAGTTTCGTCTCGGGCGCTGCAAAAGACTGGTGGCGCTCCGAGTGGTTTCGATGTGAACTACCACCCAAGCGTCCGCTTAAAACCCATTAGGTTTCGCTTCTTATAGTGTTGTTTCTTCAATGCTATCACTAATCCGGTCATGAATGAGATGCACAAATTCATTTAGATTTTATTTTTTATGTCTTTAGTTTATTTAAATTTAAAATAAAATAATGTTACTACAACACAAATTGCTTATAGTTTGAATTGTTAAAAAAAACTCTAACATATTATGAGGTTTAACTGTTAACATCATCAGTATAATATTACTTTCTCTGTTTTATGACCACAGTAACTATTACCAGTAGGCATTAAACCTATTAAATAAAATCGAATGTCCTAGGTATTTTGGTTTTGTGGTATGCAGTGCCAGGATTAATGGGCCTTATTTATGGCAGAAAAGTAGGTTGTTGCGAGAAATTGTAACAAAAATAATATCACTTTTTTCAATAGCTATCATGAGAGACAGTGGAATAATTTGGCTCTAATATGGTGTACATTATGGACAGATTACGGTATGAACTTTGATGAGTGTATTATGAAAGGTGAAGTAGAAGTAAAATTTCCTTCAAGATTGCTAAATCTTGTGATTCCTCAGTACACCATCACTTTTCACACACTTTTAATTTGTTGAAAATAATAGTTGACATTATAAACAATTTATTAAGTTGATTCTTGCAAATAATTTTTATGTTTTACCCAATATTATATAATTTATTAAATTAAAATATTATTACAATATTATTCAGTGAGTTTCGTTAATTATTAATTTTTTGTTAATAAATTCTATTCAAGAAACTATTATATATATTCTATTATATATCAAAGGCAACCCCGGATAATTCAGCTAATAATTATATATATTTTAATTTTGAGAAGAATAAAACAAATACATATACTTTTATTGAGTAAAGGTTACAATAGTTTTTGGTTAGTATATAATATCAGTTTTATGATTTTATATAACTATTCATTATTTTTCTGCCTATATTTGAACTTGACATCTCAGATAACACATTTACTACAATATTTTATTTCTTTATAGCAAAGAAAAATGTACTTAACTAAAGGTAAGGAAAAAATTTACTGAAATCAAACTCTTCATCCGAAGTAAAATTAAAATCAAGCCTGCTCAATTCCAAATATGGCTTTTCTGTACGAAGAACTGTGTTGTTTTGACACTTCTTAATCCACTCTTTATTTTTTCGGTAAAGCCTATAAAACATTTTCCAATTCTTACTTATTTCACATCTCAAATCAAACATATTTTCGATGTCTTTGTTTGTCCATTGGAATTTTTTCTTGAATTTGTCTCTGTCTATCTTCTGTTTTAAAAATAACGGCCCTCCTTGAACCCGTAAGTCAGTAGCTATTTTTACTATCACATCATTTCTTTCTAAGACTAAATGGATAAGGTTAACTATTGAACAGTTGTAGATTTCCAGTGCATCCATAAAACTCTTTCCTTCACATTTTGGGTTTTTTATTTGTGATGTAATAAACTTGTCAAGTGATGCCAACATAGGGAAGCTTACCAGCTTATTACTTGCGTGATGCATAATGAAATATGGAACAACATTTAACAAGTTTAGCATTGCCCTACCACTGTATTAATTTAAAGCATCATATGCCAAACTTCTAAAGAATATATTGAATTTAGAAATTCATTTTAAAATATCTCACAAATAATTAACATTTTTTATTAAAATTATTTTAGCACTGTTAATATATTAAATGACACTCGTAATTTATTTTAAAACAATATTTTTTTATGAGTAATGTTGTTACTACACTGATTTGAAAATAAAAAAACTCCTCAGAACTATAACTATGTTCTAAGTTATAATAATTAAATTATTTTTATTTGCAGATTATTTTGAATGACACTTGTTCAAAAGATCGTGTATAGTATTTATTAAACAACTGTACTTGTACTGTTTTAGATCAAAATATATTCAGAAAATAATTCTACAACCAGTTATATTGTTTAAAATCGCATATTTTGTTTGATATGTTTTTAAAATAAATTTTAAAATATAAATAATAGATTTAATAATAGAATCAAAATAATTCCATATTATAACAAATATTTATCTTCTTTAAATGTTACACCAAAACATAAATACAAATAAATTGATGAGTTATTGATTAACAGACACAGATTCAAATTAACGGTCACAGATAGTTTTGATAAACAAAGTTGACAGTCAACATCAACCAAGTAAGAGATTGCAAAATACAATAAAACTATAAATTATATTAATCAAATATTTATTGTAAGTAATCTATAAATAGCTGTATAATTTTTAATATAACATTCAATAAAAATGTATTTACTTCTTGACACGTTGTTTATGGTCGTATGTAATTTTAAAGATATTGTTAGTTACACAATAACTTGAATTAGTGGCTAACAAACAACAATAATAAATTATTTAAATGTGTTTATTATCTTACCAACTACAATTTTTCACTGTGGGTAAATTTTGTAAAAAATAAATTCTGTATGCACTAGGAAAACAGAATATTCTCAATTTGTTTGGTAATCTCAAGGAACTGGACAATTTTACTGATGGTACGAATTATTATTCACATTTTACTATTTTATGTAGACAAATAATTTTGATGTTCAACTATTGTTTGAATTGGCCATTCAAAAATATATTTACATATAATATTCTATTATGTTTTTTTTACATTAGAAGCTTCTCCCCAGTTGATTCGTAAAAAAATACTGTTTTTTACAGTATTTTGATTTTACTGTAAATTTGACTTAACAGTATTTTTTATTTGTGCCAATAAAGTAGAGAAATATTTTTAAAATTTAAGAAAATTATTATTAAGGTGTTGATTTTAATGCAGTTAATAATATTTATATAATTTATTCCTCTTAACATAGACATTTTTTGCTTAGAAGGTTTTTTTTATATAGTTTTTTTTAAATTGGTTTGCTTTTATTGATTATTTAGTATTAAAAAAAAAGAAAACTGAGAGATTTCCACTTATTTTGTTTTGTTTGTTTTCAGAAAAATGTTCAAAATGATTAATTTATGCACATTTTGTGATTATTGTAGTGAGGGGTTAACTTGACCATAGTGTTTTTGGTAAGCACCATGAGTTCATGGCCACAAAACCATACTCTTGAAATTTGAAACCTCCTAGAATTACTACTTGCCACTTATGTTGATTCATAATGCTCCATACTTCATATTTAAATTCAAATTTACTTAAACTGTCACCTCTCTTGGCTTTATTCATATTTCTTGGAACTAAGATAGTATTAAAGGTTTCAATGATTTAAGCAGGAGGAATGGTGTGTCTATACAAATAGTTATATAGTAACATTCAATTCAGTTCATAACTTGACATTCGAATTCTAAATATGTATTTTTAATTGATACATTTTTCTAAATACAAACTTTAATATGTATTCATCTTCAGTTTCACCTGAATCATTTCCTCTCTATCAAATGTTTTTGAAATTTGAGTTTCACTTTGTAATATTCTATTAAAAAAATTTGTATTAAAACAAAAAATTTGATAAAACCCTTACTTAATTTCCCTTGTAAGAAATTAAGAAAAACCTGAAATAACAATAGCAAAAACATTTCACGTAAATCAATAGTAGTAAATCAATATTTATTTTTAAAATATACAAAAAATTGCCACTTACATATTTTTTAAATATCTACTAAAAGTAGGCCTATACATTGAATATTTTGGTGTTAAAACATACAAGTTGTTCCACACCTTTTATCAAGCAAAATTTTCTTAAAAATAGAAATTAATCTTTTAATTTTGAATAATGTTGTTTACAATACAATAATTTAAATTACTGTATGAATGAAATAACAATTAATTTTGTTTAATACAATTTTCAACAATCCTCCAAATATTGTATCATTTTATAATTAATATTCGTGAAATAGTTTCTTTACATAACAAGTTCTTGCATAACGTGCTATTGAGATAGATCATTGATTGATTGCAAATGTTAATGTTTTCCTTCTTGAAAATGACAAACATAACTAAGTAGTTAAAAATGGTTAGTTCATTTGATTCAACGACACCTTTACTGGAGAAAAGTAATGAGATTGTTGATAGTTTTCTCACTGGCATTGTTCCAAATTTCTGCGTTAGAAACAACATCTTTTTTTAAAGACATGGATGTGAGTATTTGGCATCAATTAAAAAATCCAAATTCTTTACGAGTGAATAAACTATTTCTTGATTTTAAAGCGTACATCGATGCTTTTGATGAATTTTTGAAAGAGTTTGAATTGAGAAACCCAAGAACTTTAGATTTAGCAAGAGAACTTTACGGTCAAAGAGGAGCTTCATTTGTAAAACAAAAATTTAATCTACATAGTATAAGGTGGTCTTTACAGTTAACAAAAGTTCAGTTTATAGTATTTCAGAAATCTATGAGTACTATTACATTAATGTGGAGATTCTTCATGATGGATAGTTTACGAGATATGTTGTTTGTCTCTGAGTAAATAAAAGGTATAAAGTTTTACAAGCAAATATTTGATATTGGTTCAATACTTTGAAATCAATACATGATTGATTAAAGATGGGCGATACGCGACAAATATATTATTAGTAAATTTTTCAAATTTGTATACAATTATTTGTGTGAAAAGTGTGCTTCAATATTATTGTATAAATAAGTGCTGTTGATAAAGTTGTATTAATATGTTTTATTTTAAAACTATCAGTCTGAGTGTGGTAAGTTATGTTATATACAGGGTGATTATGATGAATCGCATAGTGATATTATCATGAAAAAATAACATTCACCCATTTAATGAAACACAAATTTTAGTGTTGGGTAAATTTCTAAACCACTATATTTTTCTCAAGCTAGCATTATTTCAGTAAATAATTCATTGTATTGAGTTTTCTCTATGGATCACAGAACACCTATATATGACTTTTGTGTAAGGATTACATTTCATTCAATGGGTAAAGTTATCACAATATAAATGGTCAAGTTTTAACTTTAAGCAATGTGAAATAAAAATATACTAGCAAATTATATTGTTATACTTACTAAATGTATTATTACAAAATAAACATCTGCTCTAATCATAGATATATATACAGGTTACACCTGACCATCATTACCATTACCCTACCAAAGCTCACTTTATACATATGCACTCACCATTCTGATGCAAATCTTAGAGATTCTGCAATACTTCCATATATTTCTGTATTAAGCCAAGGTTTTAATCCCTCCTAACTTCAGAGGAAATTTCTATTGAAGGCGCATCAGCTAACTTCGTCTCGATGTTCTTTTTGACCAACCATTTTTAAAGTCTCCCGGTGGGTTCTATTCTAGTTTATTAATGGCTTTTCAAAGGAATAATCCAAGCACATTTGCGTTAAAATTTTGTTTTGACTGTTCTTATTCTGTGTAATTGAATTTGACAAAAAACAGAATTTGCTTCATAATACATTTGTAATTTTCCTCTTATCGTAACCAAGTTACAGGACCAATTTCATATTATTATGGAAGCTAGTGTTATGATGCCCAGATTTTTTTTGCATTTCAATTCATTTTATTTAATCAAAATCTATCAAAATTAAGGTTAATTCAGCTCCTTTTTAACACAATCGTAAATTTGCAAAATCTTTTAGTCTTGCTTGTAGAATAAAGCATGCCAAAATTGCAGTCAGATTAACAAAAAACCAAAAGTACAACCAATGGAATTTTATTTATGAAGTACACCCTTCATATTTTGTTTGTTTTCTGTATTATTATGTAAAGCTCACATATTTACAAGTACAGTAAGATTGTAGAAAATGATTTTTGAATTTTGAGGGAATGAATTTGTGTTTAAATAAGTCTGGGGTCAAGCTGTACCAAATCCTAGCTTAATGGGCTTTATCAAAAATGCCAACTAAAAAATGTCAGTGAGAGTCCTTATTTACAATATCAGTGAACACTTCATATATTAACTCTTAGTACGGTACTTTCTCTATGGATCGCTGCTGGAACAGGGTCTCTAAACAAATATAATATTTTGTAGTCCAGGATGGAACATTTTAAAGTTGATCATTCTTTAGCAGTAAACTTAAACTTTTTATAAATGTTCATGAGTTTTAAACTACATAATTTATAAAAATGAACAGTTATTTAACCTACATTTTGTTATTTACCTTTATTTTACTATTTATCTTTTCAGAGAAATTTGTAAAAGAAATGGTAAAATCCTTTGAATTTAATCGCAAGGCAATACAACTAAAAATAAAATAAATTTTGATTTTTGATAAGGCAAGAGCTTGTTACCAAATTTCAACTCTCTACTTCATTATGTTTACTTTTCCTAAGGTACTATTTTTAAAATTTGCATATTCATGTCAAATAATTTCAATTCATGCATTAATATAATATCCTTACTTGTAATTTTAAATTTGCCTCCTTCTCTTTATTTTAAACTCCCATAAATCTTTATAAACTTTCTTAAACAAACCAAAGTGAAAAAGATTTAAAATTACACTTTTTGTACTTTTTGAACAACTTGGTCTATTTTGTTCAACTGAATGTTTTAATTGAAAATCTTACGAAAAAATACATTATTTATCTAGTCTCCAACACTATATGAAGATACATCCAGTGTTGCAAATACATTTACATAAATTAATTGATGTAACTAAAAAATTTGAATGTGGCGGTGTGTTTACTAAAAGCAAAGATAGTTATTTTTTTAATATTGTAGAAGACATGCATATGTTGAAGAGGGAAAAGACAACATTTCAACTCTAATCCCTACTGTATTTCTATTAATATTTTGTATGTTTGGTGGTTTTTCACCATCCATTAATAGTTTATTAAAATGAATTGAAGAAAAACTTGTATTTTACAAATAAAATTTAATTCCCTAAAATTTTACAAACGTAAAATGATTTTAAAACAATTTATGTAAAACAATAAGCTACTTATTTTTAACCAAAAACATATGAGTATGATTCAAAATGTAAAAAACATAAACTTTTAACTATAAACAATTATTATTGCTATGGAAAAAGAATTTATAATACAATTTTAGGTAACTATACATTTTATTCACTGCACAAATCACAAACATAAAACTATTAAGTTGAAGAAGTCATAGAGAACTAAACGTTTTGTTTTGGTATGTGTTGTGAACCAATACATTATTAGCGAATTTCCATAGGAAAAATGAGCTACAAAGTAATTTTGAATGTTATTAAATCAATTTTTTTGAAAACAGATAAAAAAATATGAACTTAATGACTTTAATAACTTAATGCAACATAGATATTTTCAATCTAAGCAATGCCGAAACTTGTCATTCTTATTTATGAAGTGATCAATTTTATTGTGTTGTTGACATAATGCTTCTCAGGCTAGTTCAGATGCATAAGTTGCTTGTTGATATTTTGATCTTATCTTGGTTTTAATGCATTCTATGTGTAAAACTGAAACTTTAAAAAAGAAGATCTCATTGCTTATGGGTGAGTGCATTTTTTAGGGTGGTTGAAGTTAGCAATGCTACTGAAATTTGCTGCTCAAATGTATAAGATACATTGTGACATTGATTGAGGCTTGACATATTATATATACTCTAAGAAATAAGTGGTTTGCATTTGATCTTGCTTAGCAGTGAGTCTGTGTTTTATCATTTATTAGGAGAAGCAGTGGTAAATTTGGTGAAATTTTATAAATTATAAAACAAAATCTTTAAAAGCAAATACATTATTATGTACACATTTCTACATGTTTACATTCTGAAGTCTTTATTTTCATCATTAATAAAAATAATCATAATATTCATCGTATCATAAACATTAAGATTAAACAGACACTAACCATCATTTTCTATATCTGTATTATGATGTTGAATTTTTGTTTTCAGAGGAGGATGCACATGCAAATTTTTATTTTAGTGCTAAATTCCAATTTTAGGATAGTTCTTTCCACTACCTAGATTTGGTTTATGTTCATTACTAAGGACTCCAGTATTGTTTAATATTATATATATTTCACCATATACAGTCCAGGTTAAGATCATGCATGTTTGTATGGTTCCAATAGATTAAAAAATGATTTACAGGCAACGACAGCTTTAAAACAAACAACAATTATTATTGTTCTAGTTTAAAGCTTATATGATATACTGAGAGTAAACAAGATAAAAACTGTTTGATTTTCTGGTCAAGTTTAGATTAGAAAAAGTTTGAACATAATTTCAAAGCTTTTAGTCTCAATAGCTAACAGGATTGATGTATACAAATTTTTAAAGTTTTTTTTTTAACTTTGAGAAACAATAATTTTACTACTTTAAATAATTAAGTATTTCAAATACTTAACATCAGTTACTCTAGTAATTAATCTATAATGTAATATTACCTTTTGTTTGTGTGATCTGTAAAGTTTAGTTTGTTTTTAGACATTAAAGCTTCTTTGTTTTAATTTGGTTATTTTCTTATTTCCTAATAATTGTTTAATATTTAAGAAATAGTTTTGTAACAAAATTAAATTTTTATTATTTAAATATTGTATGCAAATTTGCTTTTGAACAAATAAAAACAGAACTAAAATTAAAAATGATAGGCTGACTACATGAGTTTTGAGAGTAAATTATAAAACTATTGCAGTAGAACCCCTCTCGTCCGCCCTCGGCTGGTCCACCGCTCCAGTTAATCCGACCGTGTTTGAGCCGAAATTAGTGACTTACATCCCGTCGGGCCATTGTTGTTTACTTGCTGTTATCGCTTGTCCGCTTTAGTGCTCCATCATCTCTGGTAACGTTTCTGTTATCGTGCGTGTTTTTGTTCTGTACTGTGCAGTTTTTAGTGTTTACAGGCAGTCCTCGTTATACTCGGTCCTGCTATACGCTATCTCGCTTTTACGCAATAAAAAAAGTCAAAAATTAATTTGAAAAACAAAACCATTTGTTTTAATTACTAAAATCCATTTTAATGTATGCCTACTTGATCAATATCAATACTAAGCTGTATGACGATCTATTTTTGTCTATTGCATCAGTCTATAAATAGTATCCGTTATACGAGGTTTCGTTTTACACAGCACATTGCCGGAGTGCATCTACCTCGTACAAAGTACTGTTCGTTGGTTTTATGACAGTGTTCTTCCTTACACATCCTTACAGTGTATTTGTTTTACATTGTGTGTGTACAGTTGTGTGTTTTTTTATCATGGCATGAGTGAACCGTTGATTGTTGGAAAACCTGTCATGGCGTTCAGCCGGATAATTTTCTGTATTTTCTGACAATCCGACTTTTTTTGCGTTCCGACCATCCCCCAGTCCCAAAGGTGACAGATTATAGGGGTTCTACTGTAAATGGCATAATTGTTGCCATTTTGTCTCAATACCCTCCCCCCAACCACCTTGTATTTCCCCGCCTTAACCGAATCGCCAAGGGCCCCTCTAGATCTAGATCCACCACTGCTAGAATCAGTTGATTTAATGCATTGTTCTCTTTTATTTGTCAACGATTAATATCAGGATTAGGAAATGGTTTTCTGGAATTTAATTGAAGAAAATATATCTTAATTAAATGAAATATTTCTTTTGTTCTTCAATTTCCATTAATTAAAAATCTAAGAAATAAATTAAGGGTTTATGATAACTGAAGTAAAACACAAATAATTTAGACTGTACATTTTCTAAATAAATATTAAAACGAGTTCAGCTAATGTATAGTATTATACACAAGCCTCTAATGGTTCCTTATTCTACGTAACACAATACACACAGCGGGATGTGCATAGACTGACTATGACGTATGTTACGTATAGAGTAGAAATGATTTTCCCTCTTTTTCTTCTCAACTGCCGGTTGTAGTCGGAGTAGGGGAACCATTTCAATTCTTGTATCAATCCATTTTTGAACTATAAAAAAACTTAACTTAAAAAACAATTATTATTTTAATTTTCCCTCTTGTTTGGTATAAAATGGAAATATATTTTATAAATAGTAAAATTTACATTATTTATCAAATTCTTAAAAAATAATGTTCAGTAAATAATCATTTTCATTTAAACATAGTTATTATTGGCCATCTGAACTGCAGTAGTAAATTTAAATTAGGTTACATACCGTCAAAAGTTCTAAAACGAACATTTCAGCAACATCAAGTTTCTCAAGTCACTTAAGAAACTTAAAAGAACAAACAACACATGAACAACAAAACATTACAAGTACAATAATAATAAGTTACATGATACATGCTGTCCAGCCGATTAAACATAACATTTAATTTTATGTCTGATGTTTGTCGTTTATGTGTTAAGTGTGTTGTTTGTTCTTTTAAGTTTCTTAAGTAACTTGACAACCGACGCATCAGACTTCCGAATCTGTCGCCTAAATCTTCGTTTCAGAACTGTCTTCGGTATTTAAGTTATGGTATGTTACTAATTTAAACTCAATATCTTAAGTACTATTTGTTAAAATAAAATCTTGAAACAGAACCAAGTGAGTGAAAACAATTTTGCCAAAAATATTAACTTTTAGAAGACCTTTAAAATAGTATAAAACATTACTTATGTTTGCATTGACATTTTCTTTTTTTTAATTACCCTTATCCCAAAAAGCATATTTTTGACATGTTTTGTCACACAAAACATATTGTTAGACAAAATATTTTCTCCAATTGCAAAATAAAGCGGTTTCAATTTTCTCCCGATATGTTCCGTACGTGTGGCCTGTTATACCTTTACATACCCTGTAGTACATCTAAAGTCCACTCGTTACTTGTAACTACAAGATATAAAACTCTACCTTTCAAGACAATACCTTTCTTTTTTTGTAAACTTTTACATCTTCCCTTTCCACAAATCACCAGATTAGGCAATTTCTAGTAATGTTAATTTTAAAACAGCTTGGATATCTAAAAGAAGTATTTTTAGTACGGTACATGTTTATCAATTCTGAGTTGGTAACATGTCAATGTTGTTGGATATTTAATATTTAAATTGTTTAGAGCAATGTATTGAATTCATTCTATAATCAGTTATTATTATACAAATCAGAAGTCTAATTTTATGTAGGTTATTTAAAATCTATAAATGAGTATTGACACACATACACATAAACAAAAAACTCTATACTAATTTAAAAAATAAAATTTATTCTGACTTATATATGCGAAGTTAAACATAATTACCTTGAAATATTTTCATTACTATTCATAGTGTTCTGTCTTAATATTTTGCTACATTAACTGAATCAGTATTATAATCACTAACAAAATACTGTGATGTTGTAGAGACAGCCAATTGATATCACAATGCTCTATCATAAAGTGATTTAAAATATTTATCATTAAGCATAAATTGTATTACTTAATCTATCATTTTAAATGGCTTTCTTTTCAACCAAGTGTGACAAAAGAAGAATAAAGTGTTTAAAATGAAAGTGTTACTAGTGCTGTGTTTATTAGTTTATTTTGGGACTTCTATAGAAATTAAAGCTTTTATAGAGAAAGTTGACCAAGTTCTGGTAGATTTACTAAATAACCCCAACCCATTAAATGCATCTCAATTGATTTCAGATGTAGGTGCTTATTCATACAATCTTAAGCGATTGGTTAAATTGTTTGGTTTAAAAAGAGAGGGTATAATGCCAGCAGCTAAATACTTATATGAAATTAAATGTCCAAAATTCCTACTGCTAGTCAACACTACCAAGATTAAAAGTGATTTTGATTTGAATGAGAAATCATTTGAAAGCTTTGTACATATGATAAACCAAATACAACGTACGGTGACAGTATTTTTTAAGAAGTGGGAGTTTAATAAAGATTTTGTAAGTGTGCCTCAACAAAATAGGACTTTTAATACTTTAGAAAATGTAGATGAAAGAATCGTAAATATGTTCCAAAAGCCAGACCCTCAAGAAAAAGTTCAAATGATGAAATATCTGTCTTCGTATTACTACCTTTTGGGTAAGTTTATTAAACAATTTAAATTGGGAAGGGAATCGACTATGCCAAGAGCTAAAGCCTTTTGGGAAGCTAAGGTTCCCCAGTTCTACGCATATGCTGATATCGAAGGCCTTTCTCATGGATTTAAACTTCAAAGAGATGAATCTGCACTATTTAGAAACAGCATATATAACATTAAAGACAGATTTGATGATTTAATGATTGCGTGTAAACAGAATATAAATTTTGACTCTAAAGTGGACTATAGTAGTGTGTTTTTACTCATACGAAAGGATAAAAGATTGAGAGAAATGGTCGTTTTACCAGATCCATATTATAAACCTTCATTTCTGAAAACTATTAAATCATTGTACCACCTGTTGGGTTTTTTGAAGAGACACAACTTGAAAGGAAAGAGAGACTTGTACAACAAGATACGAGAATTCTATCAAGACAAGTCACTTCTTTTTCTGCGAAAGAAAATAGATACGGATGAATTACAAGTTAAACTTGGATTAACTGATGAAGAAAAATGTGATACTGATGAATTCATAAAAAGTATTTCAGCTAGGTTTAATGACTTTAGAATTGACTTCATGAATGTAACTAATTTAGATATAGATGTTTTATAAGAAAAGTTTTATTTTGTAAAAAAACTTTTATTAAAAGAGAAAGTTGGTTCACTAAATTAACAATTTTGCAATTTTTAAGTGGCTATACATTTTCAGTTAAGTGGTGAAATTAATGACATATTAGTTTTGAAATTTTCACTAGATCTCTGTGTTCATGTTTCAAATTACTTCTTAGATTTTACTTTCTTCTTTTACATTATAGAATGAATTCTGCGGCTTACCAGAGATCTGTGTCAAATTTATATGTTAGATTGTGTTTTCTCTTTCTTTCACTGATCTTCAATAATTTAGCTCAAATTGAGTATTTTTTATATATTTATCATAACAATCTTTTTGTTGTATATTAAAATCTATAGGATACCTGCCGATGTTTTAAAATGTAATTTTTCTACAAAATAAATCATTACTTTTATTACATATTTTTACAACCTGATGGAGCTAGTAACAATTAATTTGTTGAAATTTGTTTACTTTGTTGAAGTTATGTTTGAAGTCATATAATGGACAAATGTTTTTTACAAAATAAATGCAAAAAACTAGTACAACACTGTATTTTAGACCCATTTTTTATTTACTTAATTTATTTAATAAAATGAGAATTTATTCCTCCCTGAAATATTATAGACCTTTATACTGAACTTTATACCTTTATTTGTGTATTTGAAAATTATTTCCTTATCACCATAAATGTATTCACTGGATTAATTTTAAAATAAATTGATTCTCTTCTAATGCCATTGAATTTTTGTGTTTGTTAATTGTTTGGTTAAATTGTATGTGGTTAATATTTTTCAATTCTCTGAGTCAGGAGTCAGTCAATCTGAAATGGTCCAGGGCTGGTTGCTTGGCCATTTAAAACAAAATTTGAAACAAGTAGTTAAAATTTAAAATTTAACAAGTATTTTAAAATTGTATCCTCTCTCATTTATTATGGTTGCCATGTTTGTCTTGCAGTGCAAGCCAATTTTTGATTTTGCAGTCGTTTACAGAAAATGACATGAACAGTCTTTGGACTGGTTCATCATTAAACTTTAAAAAAAAACATTATTTTCTCTTTTGCTTAATAATTTATGTTGTTAATCTTACAGGTCAAAATCCCACCCAAAATTGAATGTTGGTATTGAACAATTTCACTTTTCAGGATGACATTTCTTCAGAAAGGGTTGAAGTGTAAAAGTAGATTTTTCATGCTGTTAAGTATGAATGTATACTTTATGAATACAGACTACTAAAGTTTATATTTGTTTCCTTAAATATTTATGAATACAAAAATCTAAATTTTTATTTTTAGTAAAGTTTTACGCTTAATCTTTTATAGCTGCTATGAAAAAATACTCATTTCTTTCTAAATGTAGTTCTAATATATCACCACAACTTAAGAGTAAAGTCATGTGATTTTTGTTATTTTTTTTAAGTGTAATTTTTTGGTATCAACTGTTAAACATTTTGTAGTTAAAGCTTTTTTTGGAATTTTACACACACAAAATATATATAGAGTGTGTTAAAAGATTATAAAAGTATAAGGGGAAAGTAAAAACACTAAAGTTCATAAGATTACAAAAAAAAATTGATTAGGCTATTTATGAGTAGAATTAAAAAATGAAACAATATTAGTAGTTTTTTTTTAGTGAACATATACCATAAAGATTTTTTTATTAGGGTCCCCATATAATTGATTTTGTTAATTAAATTTGCATGTCTCCACATTATCATTGATTTCATACAAATGGGCGGCCCCTAACAACTTTGTTTGATAGTCTCAGCCTTCGAATAAATTGCACTCTATACCCAGCACACTACAATGGATAATTTAAACCTAAGGCCTTTTGTGAATTACTTTATCAATAGTGACCCAATACAAAAATGGCTTCATTTTTAACTAATTTTGATAGGCTTTTCAGAGTTCTTAAATGAAAAAAATGGTAAATATAATTTTAATTTTCTTTTGTGAAATAATGAACATTACAAATGAGAAGAAAAGAGTAAAATACATCTTAATTTAAAAAAAATAATTTTCAATACATAAATCGGTGAAGAAAAAATATCAATACCAAGCAAATATGTTCTATATTCCTCTCCTCAATTATCAGTTGTATTACCAAATGGTTATTATTACAAACAATATAAACATATGCAATAAAACTTCTACCTAAGTATAGCAAAAGCTAAATTGTATATAATTGTTTTAAAAATTACATATTAATGAAAAATAAAAAATAAAAAAACATTATTTACATAAACAATCCCCACTAAAACAAAAAAACAAAAAACATATTTTCAAAAACAGTACTAATTTGAATTTATATAAAAAATTTTAAAGTGTTAAGAATTTGAAACATTTTTAGTTAAAAACAATAACTACTACTTACAAACAACATTTACGCTGAAATTCATAGCCTACATCATACAATCTAAATAAATATTTTTACAAGTCCCGCCTTATAATGAGTAATGATATCAGTCTATACTCATAACATTCATAAAATGCAGATTTAGTTTGGCTATCAATAGATTTAAGGGGTCTGGTAACAAGATCCACAAGTGACACACCGATATGATAAAATATTTATTATACATCACAGTTCTGCGATTAGCATTGTCAACCCCTTTCTTGTATTTTTTGTACTTATATCTTAGGTATAAATAAATAAACATATTTACCAAGTAAGTTGGCACTCTGGTTGGTTCATGCAATCTAGTTGAAATATGAAAAGGTAAGAAAGTCAGAACTTCGGTTCACAAATACTTTGTATCGAGAAAATGAAAAACTAAGAAGTTCCAATAAGTGATTCTCAAAATGATTTTTAATAACAACTCTAAAATAGTGAATATATATATATGTCTAATATAAATGAAAAAGATTAAAACTTTTTAAAATGGAAAAATCTCACGTATTGAGGGAGATGATAAAGTGTCAAAATATTATAAAATAATAGAAAATCATAACTGGTCAAAAACATCGTACTCAAGTCTACAGTCTACTCAGAACAGGTAAACTTTATTCATTAGGCTTAATGTGTAGCTGTACCAAGCTTGAAAACAAAAAGGATGAATATTACAAGGGTTGTCCATAACGTAAAGAATGTTATAGCATAAGTAAATAAACGAAAGATAATAATATAAAACTTTATTTATATACGATCCCTGACTCTACTTTTCAATGTAGTCGCCATAGCTATCAATGCACTTATTGTAATGTGGCACCAGTTTTTCAATTTCGATGTTGAACTCCTCTACCGCCAAAGATTTGAGCTAGGATGTCCAAGGGCGCCGCCACATAGGGGCAAGGGGGGGCCGTGGCCCCCCCTGGAAGGACAAAAAGAAAAATAACGAAACATTTAAAACAAGACACTTTATTGTAATGCCAAAGCTCAACAGGAAAAATTATTATGATATTTAAAATACGGTATGAAAAACTAATACTCTACGCGTGTAGAAAATATATATCACCAATCATACGTCCTACGTTAATTATTTTGTAGAGTAGTGTAACAGGTGGTAATCCTGAGAGTGAGAGTACATGCATTGAGTATAATAATTCCGCCTATGCCCGTGAGGCGCGGGCGTAGTCTTTCGTAGCGTCCTGCCTGCCCTTTCCGTCGTCTGCTTGACAAGCTTGTGTTGTTGTTTGATCGATTAGTGATCGATAGTGAATCAAAGTGATTGTTGATGTTATTTCCAATTTCGATTTAGCTGACAAAGTACTTATTAGAGGTAAGTCTTCTTTACTATATAACATCTACTAAACTATGGGGATTTATTATAATTTACAGGAATGTATTGTTGTTCATTACCTAACCTACCTAGAGATGAGTAGGCCTAGACAACGTATCGCTTCTAGCTGACTAGCTGTTATGGCTTACGGTGTCTGGTGACGCATCACAAATGAACCAAAGGCAAAGCTACATAATACAACTGTGTATAGATTTAGAACAAGCTACATAATATGTACAAATAAGATACATAGATTGTCTTTTGCAATATGATGCATAAGAAACCATATATTAAGTACGTAGGCTATACGATTATTTTATGCTGTCAAGAACTAGACTGGTTCCCTGACTTAATACAGTTTTAAAGACGTTGATACGATATGAATTGGATGCGTACGATAATTTTGTGGCGAAAAGAAGTAGAGCTGTTGCCTGAAATATGGTTTCCCTTCAAACCCGCCTCATTCTCCCTGTTTTTTTACAAACTGGGACGCTACGCTTGCAGTTGCAAGTAAGGGAGATTTTATATTCCCTTCCTGCTTACTGTAAAATATTCGCTTTGAACCCTAACGCCTAATTAGTTCTGCATTCTGCTGTAAATTGTTAACCACAAGTGTATCATGCAGAGTTTCTACTACCGTTTGGCACCTGACTTTGAGCTTTTTCAAGGGTTTGGTAAATATTATGAAATAAATATCAGTTGCTATGCTAAAAATGCTATGAGTAGGCCTACATAGTGTTATATATTGTATTCTTCAGAAAGGATTTATCTACAATACTGTATTCAAAGGTGAGATTTGAGGTACTGTACTGAAATTATAAACCACTAGCCTAATATGCGAGTAAAAAATCTTGACAAATGTTTTAATTTGACGCACTTTTAAAAAAATCTAAGGACAATTGTTATATAATCATATAAAAGACTTTTTTGTTTTGCATAAAATATTGAAATTCCATAACTGTTAAACTGTATGTTGATAGTATAGTATATTGCAACATTTACAAAATAGTTTTACTACAAAAGCAAATTGATCACAATATATAATTTCAAAAGTTGGCTGATTAATTTATACGTTAGAATGCTTTATGTTTTTTCAAGTAAACAAATTATAATATTTTACATTATTTACTTGCATTTCAATAGAAATTTATACATTATAGAACATTATACATTATATAACAGGGTGAGTTTTTAATTACCCCCCCCCCCTACTTTTTTCTAAATTTCTTGATATATCAACTCCGGACCACCACTGATCATAGTTGACTGACTTATACTTCATTTTGACTAGGTTTATATTTCTGGCCGCCATCTTGGATCCACCATATTGGAATGAGCTTACTTTTTTCAAATGTAAAGGTAGGGTTGTGACACATGATTTTACAGTAATTTTTATGCTAAACACGATGCCCCAATCCGCTTTTTAATATATTTATTTGTTAAAAAGAAAAGATATTTGGAATTTATGAATAGCAAAATATTTTTAATAACCACTAATTTTACTCAAAGGTTTTCCAAAATTGGGCCTTTTAGCCTCTGATAATTGTTGGTTTGCAGTTAGTTAATGATTATCCCATAGACAACCATTTTTTATCCGCCATTTTTTTCTAAGTTAGGTATATTTCAAATTAGAAAAAATTATGGATAAAAAATTGTTGTATATGGTTTAAAAATTAAGTAACTGCAACCCAACAATTATCAGACACTAAAAGACTCAATTTTGGAAAACATTTAAATAAAATTAGTGGTTATTAAAAATGGTTTGCTATTCATACATTTCAAATGTCTCTTTAACAAATAAAGATATTAAAAACCGGATTGCAGCATCGTGTTAAGCATAAAAAAGTACTGTAAAATCATGTGTCACAACCCTACCTTTTCATTTAAAAAAAGTAAGCTCATTCCAATATGGCGGACCCAAGATGGCGGCCAGAAATATAAACCTAGTCAAAATGAAGTATAAGTCAGTCAACAATGATCAGTAGTGGTCTGGAGTTGATATCTCAAGAAATATAGAAAAAAGTAGAGGGGGGGGGGTATTAAAAACTCACCCGGTAATATACCTATATATATCATGAATCATTTACAGCTTTAAAACGGATTACATCTTTTATAAAAGTTTCGCACATTTTTAACCTACCGTATCAAGATTACCCTAACTTGTATTGTATGTACCTAATAAATCATATTGAAAACTCGCTGGTTTACTTTCAGGTTTTAACAACACATAAGATGGACATAAGAAACTTTTTTTAAAATAAACGGCTTAAAACTGACCATAAAGATGGGAATTCCACCAATACTACTAAGCCGTGTGATACAATTAAGCCTTCTACAAGTTCTGCAGACTCTAGAGGAGATCCATTTGGTTCCTGTGACATCTCTCACTCTCACCTAGACCCTGGGTCAACTACAACTTCTGATCAATGTAAATCAGATATAGGGCATTACGTCGACACAAGAAACCTAAACAGTTTGAATGATAGAGAGAAATATTTAATCCTGCAATACCCTTGGAAGCCAGAAAAAAATTATAATTTTAAGGAAGAGGCACCCTCAGGAAAAAAACATTTCATTTATGACTGGTTTGACACTTACGAATGGATTGCTTATTCTAAGGACCAAAAGGGAGTGTTTTGTAAAACTTGCATGCTTTTCAGACCTCATATATCAAGAGGTTTACAAGGGAGCTTCATTACTCGCCCCTCAACAAATTACAAGAGATTTCACGAGGATGCAAAAAAGCACATGGCATCTGAATGGCATCGAGATTCATTAGAAAAGGCTGGAAACTTTTTATCTGTCATGAAAAATGAGAAACTGAGTGTAGAGTCTCAAGTCAACAATCAAGTAAAATCTCTTGTCGAAAGTAATCGAATGAAGTTAAAATCAATCGTGTCAACAGTTGTATTTTGTGCGACACATGATCTGCCTTTAAGGGGTAAATCAGACGAAAGAGCTCTTTTCAATGATCTATTACATTTTAGGCAAGAATCTGGTGATCAAATCTTAGAGGAACATATGAGGAGTGCGCCAAAAAATGCTAAGTACATATCTCATGAAATACAAAATGACATAATTGACACATGTGCTACAGTCCTAAGAAATGACCTAGTTAAAAACATAAAAGAAAATGAAGTATTTTCCATTTTAGCAGACGAAACTATGGACATTGGTGGAATTGAACAGCTATCACTTGGCGTTCGATTTTTTGACAAGAAAGAAAAAGTTGTAAAAGAAGACTTTCTTGGGTTTACACCCCTTGAACAAGGACTAGGTGCTGAAGCTATTGCAAAAGCCATTACGAACACTTTATCAAGTTGGGGGCTAAACTTGGAGTTAGCTGTCGGACAGGGGTACGACGGGTGTAGCACCATGGCAGGAAAAATCAGTGGTGTACACAAACGAGTCAGTGACATGTTTCCTATGGCAAGCTTTTTTCATTGCGCCAGCCATAGATTTAATTTGGTAATCAACGACCTCAGTGATATACCACAAATAAGAAACACTGCAGGAACTATAAAAGAAGTGACATCATTTTTCAGAGAAAATGCTGAAAGAAGAGAAGTTGTAGGGACAACCCTTCAAAAGTTGTGTGAAACAAGATGGTCTGAGAAGTACAAATCCATCAGAAAATTTCACGAGAAGTTGGAGGCAGTGGCGCACCCAGGGGGGGGCTTTGGGGGCTGAAGCCCCCCCCATGGACCTTGGGTTAGCTATATTAATTTTTCACTTTTTTAAATATAATAAATGTCAAACCTAGATTGAATCAAAGAGTGCAAGCGTTTAATAAAAAGTATTTAGGTCTACGTACCCAGACAGTACCGGTACAACCACTGCCTGCCCTGCTGTGTTGCCTCCCACCCCCATCCCGCCCTGCCTCACAGTGACTACGTGCTGTTACCATGGGCAACGCTCACGTGACATTGACGTGGCCACGCCCACCGGCGCCGTCGCAGTGTAGTTGTCTAGTTGGCACTAAACTTGGCAGTCGTATTACAGTAGGCCTTCAGTGTATGTTACAGCCAGTGAGCGAGTGTTGTCAAGTTTTTAGTCTGACAAATTAGATCATTTATTAGTGATGGGTGATAAAAGAAAAATACAAAACTATTTTAAACCGTTGAAATACCGTAAAAATGAGGCTAGTGATCATAGTGATGTGGTGGGTGAATGTAGCAATATTTCAGCAAGTAAGGAGCTGCCTACAAATGTCGAACAAGAACAGCCTAGTTTTATGTTGAAGGATGTCTCAGTAACTACCGTAAGCAGTACTCCAAAGGCAAATGTAAGTCAAAATAATTTAGACATTGCTTTGTTTAAAAACAAAATAAAATTGACGGACAATGAAAAGTTAAAAGTGTTAAATGACAGATGGGTTCCTCAAAGTAGTTATAACTTTCCTTACAGATCATACGGTAAACAACAACGAAAATTTTTGTTTTCATGGTTAAACAAATATACTTGGCTGTCATTGAAGACTCTGCATACTGTATTCATTGTATGTTATTTTCAAAAAAAGAAGTAGGCAAGAGTAACGCTCAACATACTGCCAACTTGTTGAGGAAGGTTTTTCTAGCTGGAAAAAAGCGTTGGAAAAATTTGAAAAGCATGCAGCCTCACAGTATCACAAGGACTCTTGTATAAGCGCAGTTAACTTTAATAGAGTAATGGATAGCCAAATGAAATCAATCGACAAATCTATTGATAAAGGGAAAGACCTTCAAGCCCAAAATAACATGAAAAGAATCCTTCCAATAATAGACACTATTATTTTGTGTGGGAGGCAAAATATTGCCCTTAGGGGCCATAAAGATTATGGCGAGTTTGTTATAAACCGTAGACCAATTGAAAACGAGGGTAACTTTAGAGCTCTGCTGAGAGCCAGAATTGAAGCGGGGGACCAAGATTTAAAATCTCATTTTGAGTCGTGTGGCAGAAATGCTACTTACATAAGTTGGAATTTCCAAAATCAAATAATTGATGCTTGTAACCATATTATAACTGACAAAATAGCAAGTAAAGTTAAAGAGGCTAAGTTTTTTAGTGTTCTCGCCGATGAAACCTCGGACGTTTCAACAATTGAACAGTTTTCGTTGTGCCTACGATACGTGGCCCCTAACGCATCAAATAACTACCAAATCTGTGAGCAATTTCTTAAATTCATGCCCCTAACCTCCACAACCGGTAGCGAGTTGGCAAAAACCTTAATAAAAGGTCTTGAAGATAGTAACATTGATGTTAATAACCTACGTGGCCAGGGGTATGATGGAGCGGCTGCCATGAGTGGGAAATTCAATGGGGCTCAAGCTTGTATCCAAGAAGCTCACCCCTCAGCAATATATGTGCATTGCGCTTCTCATAGTCTTAACCTGGCGTTATCAAACGCTTCTGATGTTGCACCAATCAGAAACTGCTTCGGAATAGTGGAGAGAATATATAATTTTTTCAACACTCCTAAAAGACAAGCCGTTTTACAACATTGTATTGAATCTGAGGTAAATGTTGAAACCAACAAGAAAAAGCTTCTGCAGCTTTGCCCAACTAGATGGGTACAAAGGCATGATGCTGTCTTTGTTATGAAGGATCTTCTACAACCAGTTGAAGTAGCGTTAGAGGAGATAAAAAACTGGAATGATAGGGACTCTTCTTCCGGAGCTCTAATACTACTCAGCACCTTACGACAAGGTGAATTTATAATTTCTCTCTTGGCATCAGAAAAGCTTCTTGGTTACACAGTCAACTTGAGCAAAAAGCTGCAAGGAAATGATTTAGATTTATCTTCTGCAATCACACATGCTGGAACTGTGCTTGAGAACTTGAAATCCATAAGAAACAATGTGGATCAAGAATTTCACTCGTTATTTGAAGAGGCTAAACATATCGCCAACGACTTTGGATCTTCAATCTCCATGCCCCGAACAGTTAGCAGACAGCTAAACAGAAGCAACACACCAGCAGATACGCCTGAAGTGTACTACAAAAGAACTATTTTTATCCCTTGGGTTGACTCTTTGATTACTTCATTGGAATCTCGATTCATCAAGCACAAAGATGTATTAAAGGGTTTTGAGTGCTTAATGCCAACAGCCGATGGATCACATACAAAGGAAGAAATCGTCCAAGAGAAAAAGAAACTTAATTATCTGCAGCTGTGTAGTTTTTATAAAAATGACTTAATTGAAAGTAGCGGAAACAACGAAAGCCTACTCAAAGCTGAGTTTGAATTGTGGCACAAAAGCTTCAAGACCCACACCAACATACCAAGTAATGCAATTGATTTGCTGAACTTATGTGACAAGGACTTGTTTCCTAATATACACACATTGTTGAGAATATTGTGTACTATCCCTGTGACTACAAGTACAGCTGAAAGGTCATTCTCTACATTACGTCGATTAAAGACCTATCTTAGAAATACCATGGGTGCAAACAGACTGAGTGGCCTGGCAGCATTGAATATTCACCGGGAAATTGAAGTGACTAATACAGAGGTAGTTTCTGTTCTCAAAAAATCGTCCAGACGTCTAGATTTCATTTTGTGAATTATTATCTTGCTTTATCTTACATCTCAATTTCATTGTGTTATCATTAAATTTACACATTCAAAATTTAAAGTGTATTATTTCTTTCTCAAATAGCCTACTAATATTGTATTTCTATGAAAACTTCAAAACTACTTAAAGGTATAAATTATTCCAGGGGCTCATTTCATAATAAACTACTATCTAATGCACAAGCTTTACCTTGTAATTTCAAAGAGATTTCCATTGAGCTAATAGCTGATTTACTATAATATTATTATTAACTTGTAGTTTATCATGAAACAGGCCCCAGATAGTTGCTTCTAGCTTACTCAATCATCTGGTGATCATGCAGCATGTAGTCATGTACTTTTACAGTCCTGCAGAACAATATAATAATAGGCCAACTAAATTACTTAGGTATTACTGGCCATTAAAGGTCATATAATGGACACGTTTGATACTAGAGAAGCCCCCCCCAAACCAAAATTCTGGGTGCGCCCCTGGTTTGGAGGACATAGTGAATGGACTACAAACACTTTCAAACAAGGGAAACAGAGATTCCAAACAAAAAGCCTTTCAGCTCTATTGTGCGGTAACGTCTACAGTGTTCGTTGTAAGTTTGGAGATTGTAGCCAAGTATTCAGCAACACTTGAAACAGTAGCCCAAATGTTGCAAAGTGTTAACGTTGATCTGATGCGAGTAGCAAAACACATTGAAAGGCTCATTAGTATGTTCAAGATGGATAGAGAAAATGATGAAACTGTATTCAAGAGTCTGATGGACAATGTACAAAAAAAAAGCTGAAATTTTGGGACTTACTTTGACTAGACCTCGTACCACATCAAAGCAATGCCATCGTTCAAATGTTCCTTCAGACAGTGTAGAAGATTACTACAGAAAGTCAATTTTTATTCCCTATTTGGAATACCTCATCCAAGCTTTGATTGAAAGATTTTCCAAGAAAACCCAAGTATCTTTTGAACTGTTCAACCTCCACCCTCTAAAAATGAAGACTATGGAAATACAAGATTACGAGCACTCTCTGGAGATTGTACAAACTACTTATGGAAAAATTCTTGATAACCTTAAAGTGGAAGGGCTTGTTTGGTACAACCTTTGGAGAAATGATTCGAATACCAATACTATTGAAAGCATGAACGAAATTTGCTTGACTGAATTGATTACCCATGAACATCTTACGTTTTTGCCAACTATTGCCAAAGCTATACAAATCGCAATTTGCTTGCCACCAACAACATGCACTGTTGAACGATCCTTCAGGTAGTTATGCTTTTCGTTTGTATTAGCTAATTCTAGTCCTCATAAAAGACATTAGTAGAGTGTGTGTGATTGTGTGTTTGTACAGTACTACAAGACTAGAATAATAAATAGTTTAATTTCATTATTTGCTTGCTATTTTTCAATCCATCTGATTAAACTGATTGCTTATAAAAAGTTTACTATTATAAGATTTAAACAAGAAAATGTGAACT
>JAGFPH010000045.1:1368035-1395080 GCA_018207615.1 Philaenus spumarius
AAAGAAGTTTTTTTAACAAAGACCATTGACCTTTTCGGAATGTCGAATAGAAAAGTTCAGTTTTTGTTTAAACAATAGCATTTCTTTTTTATAATCTGTAGTTAATAAAGTGTTTTTTTCAGAGAACGTTATTTGTTTTTTTGTAACATGCCTTTTCTCTCTTGCTCCAATAAAACCAAAACCTCGGGACTTGAAAATCTTATTAGATTTAAATTTAATACTTTTGTCCCAAAAAACGTAAGGATTCCACTATACATAATACAGCTGTTTTTGTGAAAACAAATTTAAAAAATGTGCGTTTTGAGGCTATTTGAGGGTATTCCATACCCCCCAGACCCCCCGGTGGTGCTGGCCCCCCCCTGTACAATTTCCTGGCGGCGCCCTTGAGGATGTCACTTCTTGTTTGAGGTCTTCATCGGGTGCGAACTGTTTTCTACATAAAAATTCCTTTAGTTTCGGGAATAAGTGAAAACCACTTAGTGACAAGTCAGAGCTGTAAGGAGGATGTCCAAACATTTCCCACTTCAGGCTCTGAAGTTCTTGCTGATGCATGAGGCCTTGTCATGAATCAAAACCATCTTTGCCGTCAACATTCCACATCTTTTGTTAAGGATGGTGCGTCTAAGTCATTGGAGAGTACTACAATAAGCCTCTGAGTTTATTGTGACTCCTCTTGGTATAAACCCTACGTGAAGCAAACCCTTTTGATCCCAAAAACTGGTTGCCATCACCTTTCTGGTGTTCAAATTAGATTTTTCTTTTCCGGGTTTTGTGACGCCTCTCCACAGACTGACGCTTGTTTTCCAGAGCTTGTATGAAACCCAAGTTTCATCTCTCGTTACAATGCGGTTAAGAAATGTATCACCATTATCGTGATTTGGTCAAAAATTCATTGTACCATCCGTTTCGTCTTCAGGACATCAGTCAAATCCTTAGTCACCCACCGAGCACACATGTTTTTGTACCCAAGGAGCTCTCTCACTATTTCATGTAGGAGCGTACTTGAAATTTGTGGGAAATATTCATATATCTTGCAAAAAGTGAAACGCAGATTTCCTGAATTTTGTCTCCAACTTTTGCTTTCAACTCATTTGTAACGAATGATGGACTCTCACTCCGATTTTCATCTTGTCTGTGTACTGGGTTTTCCTTGATTAAATATTATGCACCATTTTCTCACTGAAGCCTTGTTCATTGCACTACCACTATACACATTCTTTATTTGCCTATAAATTTCAATAGGCCGAACATTTTGTGCATTTAGAAAACGAACGAGCCTATGTACTTCACATTTGGCGGGATTTTCGATGGGCACTCCCATTTTGAAAAGTTTCAGAACAATTACTCATGACCTTTCAACAACAAAACTCGTGTCTCGCAGGAGAACTGAAGCAGGGGACGGACTAACTGGCACGCATGCGATCGAAGTGGTTTGGATCGCAGTATGCAAACTGCAAACATTCTTTACTTTTTGGATGATCCTAGTATAAGCAATATTAAAATAGAGCTTAGGTACTTATTTGCTTGCTTGAAGGTTGATTTAATGAAATATACATTTTTTAAATATAAGTTTAGTATATATAAACTTTATGCAAGCAGTTAGACTAATGCAAAATGGGGAATTGAATAACTCATAAAAATAACAAGAGCCAATAGCTGGATTTGGATTCAAACTCTAGTGTATGATGTCGCTGCCTTACCATTGAGCTACCGTCAATCCATGGTGAGTTCTTTATACTTTAAAAACAAAATTTAATTACAGATATAACAATTCAAATTATAATAAATGTTATCCAAACGTAAATAAAGAATTTCATTAAAAAAGGTTAAAGAGAGAGGGAGATACCTATGGAATGCCATTCAAACAGGTTATCGTAAACAAACGACACCTAGCGGAAATTATGTCAAACTCCCAGAAAAACACAGAAATTGTCAAATAACCCGGTTTTCGATATGGAAAGAGATCAATTAAAATTTCTTCCCTACATTTTCGACCTATATTTCCTGTATCAAAATTAAACAAAACTAATAGATCAATCCAGGAAAATTATTACCTTAATCCGATACCAAATTATTCATTAAATATTTACATTTTGAAATTCAAACGAATGACTAATTTAAAGCGGAACCCGTAAAGAAAACTATCAATATGAGAGAACACAATTTTTAGAAATAAACTAATATGGCCTATAAACAGAATGAACCTTTTTATGTATAAAAAGTCTTTGGCAAAAACATTAGATATACGCCGTTAAGACAGGAAAATGCAAAAATCATACCAAGGAAGTTTGTTTAGGACAGCCACGCCCACAACAGAATAATCTACCTGTGATTGGACCATAATCTGTGTAACGGGTCCCGCCTCATTGGGTTCGGCTCTCCTGCGTCCGAATCCTGAAGCGGCGTTTTCCCTGGTCGGGCTGTACCTTTCTGTCCTCGTACGGGCGTTGTCAGGATGGTGGTTGGCGAGCGGGTTCTTCAATAAGTTGGTAAACTCATGATCAGTTGAAAAGTTTATTGAACCATTTACAAACGACTACTCTGTTGGTTCCGATTATCCTAAAACTAATGATATGCCACGAGGCCAAAGCAAGATCAATCCCCCATTTATATTGAGTCTATGCGCGGACGCGTTCACTTCCAGACTACTGATGCATCTCCGGATGCTTTCCTCTAGCGTCCCCCTCCCTTAGTTAACTAGGAATTGTCTTCTCAGCGATGTACCTTTAGCCAGCCTATACTATGTCCGCTGTTAGTGGACCCTTTAATATTTAGTATCTTTACTAATTATTTATAATTAATTACGAGTTGAGGGGTACCCATCACATTTGCACGGATTACAAAATCCAAATTAGTTCATTTCTTTTAACGTTATAGATAAACAAACTAGATTATAAAAAGGGTTAAATGTAATATGGAGTTATTTAAGTGTTTTTAATCAATTTATTTATTTATTTCCATTGTATAATATCTGTAGAATATTCTCTAGTGATTCTACTTTTCAAAAAACAACTGAATACTCAAAAAGAAAACAAATTTTGAATTAATTAATTTCTAACACTCACAAACATAAACCTCCCGAAGAATAAGATCAAGTTGGCGATAGTGAAAATTTCCGGAGTGGACCTGAAGTGCCTTACTTTTCATTCTTGTAAAAAACTCCAAAGAAAAGAGTATGCCAGTTGGCTAGTGCAGTAATAATCCAAAGAAATTAACCCATTTAAAACCGAATTCACCATCCAAGTGATCAAGCAAAACTTGAATGAGTACTACTACAACATATATATGATAAAATATTAATTGAATCCAAGTTGATCATAAAGAAAATTCAATATCTTTTGGTGAGATCCTTCGAACTTATTCCTAGGCTTAATTTAGATTTTTCATAAGAATGCTGAAACTCTATGAACTGTTGAGTTAAATAAGAGTAGGTACATCAAACATTATTTTTATACTTTAACAAGGTGTACATGTGATAATAAACTCTGAACTAAGTGATCCCCTATACATATAATTACACACACCTACAATTACAGTACATCATTCTTACAAAATTATTAATGACTATTTTCCTATTGAATTAACCTTTTGTTCTCTAAAATATGTGTTGTAATATTTCTTTTATGTGTTTCTTAACCTGAACTTGGAAAAAGTGGCATTGACCTATCGAGTTTGAGTTTGCTTGTGTGTTTACAATACATATGTTCATAATAATTCGAACAATCAAACTACTTATTATTACTTAAACCCCGAGACATTCAGAATAGACAGTTGATATATTTTATTAATGTTAATACTTTCCTGAGTGAAATAACATAATACTTTCAGTTAATGTTTGCTAATAATTCCCTTATTGGGTCATTAAAAGAAATTCAGCTTTTGTTTCATTATTATTTGTGTGTTGAATTTATTTATTTACATAAATTAGATAAGATCATTACTATTTATGAAATTTTATAATTTGGCACTCCAAACGTGGTGCTTTTCATAAACAAACTTTCATATACTTAATTATCAAAAGTTATTTATTTTTTTATGAAAGTATTTATTCTGTATAAAAGTATATGAAAGTTTGTTTATGAAAAGCACCACGTTTGGAGTGCCAAATTATAAATATTATGATGATTTCTAATGGTAGTAATCCTGCTTATTTTTTATTATTAGTTTGTTTTATTTATTTTCCACAAAACAGCATATTTATATAGGACAAAATATCCAATGTCAGATGACCTAACAATGGTTTAAATTCATACATGAGTGCATTATACATTTAAAAAAGAACTTTAATATTAACAACATAATAAAATATGAATAAAAATATTACATCGTATCCCAAACATACATACAAATTGAACTAAATGCTATAATTTAAATAGAAATTATTTCCAATCTGTCTCAAGCAATTTGATCACTTCACTAGCATAAATTCCTCACCTGAATAAAAACAGTTTTCCGAAAGTTACAGCATGTAATTAATGTCTTCTTTAATTTCTTTACATTTTCAATCTGCTTCAGGTGACTATTGCTGTGTTGTGTATAAGGTAATTGAATAAATATTTTCTTCTTGTCACGTTCGTTTTGACCTTTTAGAAACCTATAATAATTTGTTTAACAAAACAAAACACAACTTTTTTAGAATCAACCCTTCGGTCTTCTAGCATCCCAATACTGTTTTGGAAAATTCTTTATCTTTTGCTGCTCATTGTCCAGTTTTGTCCTGTGATGCTTTTTTGCATCTTCTGTTCTGAACAAGTTTCTTAGTTTTATGTACATTCCTTTCTTTTTAAGGACATCTTCCACATAGGCGTAACCAGGGGGGAGGTTTTGGGGGTTATAAGAAATATTGAAAAATATTTCGGAATTTGTTTATATTAAAATACCTAACTTGTTTTCAACACCTATGCAAATGTTAAGCTACAATAAATTATCAATATATTGCTGACATTATCTTTGGTTGAATTGGGCACTGACACTTTATTTTATATAGATGCAGTGTAGTGTATCAAAGTATAGTGTTCTAAAGGCAGCACACGGCTTTTTCCGCCACATATTATTTGCCGTCGCCGTCATATCAACAGTGGCTCGAAGGAGAGTATTAGAGCACACACATTCGTCAAAAAAAATAAACGATCTGTTTATTTGCCGATGACGGTAGCTGTGCAGCCGCCCGCTGCCACTACAATCGATGGATTTTCCATCGTCTCTGCTGAAACAGTGGCGAATGTAACCAAATGCACGTCAATTTTCCTTATTTTAGTATTTTTTTTTGTAGAATACTATCCTTCAGCCGCATGTGCAGTTCGTCAAATGACGAAACCGACATTCTTAAATAATTGAAAAATATTTCTTCTAGTTCCTCAAATCAGGAAACACAGTGTAGAATGCTCCATAATCTTCTCTTCTTTTATTTATTGATTGGACGAACGAAAATAAGTATATTTTTTTGCTTCCTTTTCAATCAGCGATGGAATAACATTAAAGCGAGAGTTGCTCTCTGTTCATATCAATAAAACATTAAAAGAAATAATATATTACATAACACACTTCGTGATTAATGAACTAGAAACTTCAGTTTAATGAAGCCCAATGAGGCTTTTTATGAGCAGGGACGGTAACTAATCCGCAGTCAGCAAAAAAACGCTGTGTGTCCGAAGCCTATGAGGTTAGTGGCAGCGCACGAAAATATTTGGCGGGGGATGAGTCATGGTTGCTATTCTAAATCTAAAGTAGGCCTGAATCACAATTAGAATTGGAAAATTGTACATACCTATATCGTTTTAAAGAACTTTTGAGAAGCCTAAAACGTGTTATTTTGCATCTTAATTTAACCCTAGAACCGGCGTTAACGAAAATGGATTTTTGGCGTTTGCAAGCATTTTTTCAAATGGGAGAATGGTTCAAAGAATTTATATATGCTAGTAAAAAAATGATATATTTAAAATTTACAAAGTTATTAGCTCAAGAAATAAAAAATGTTCAATTACGAAAGGTAAAAGAGTTAAATTTTAGGTCTACATGGAAAGTAGTAAACCTTTTTTTAAAATGTTTGCATAAATGTAAAAAAGTTTCGTAATTTAGTTCTAAATAGAACTGTAAAAAATATTGTAGAAAAATATTTATCAATTTCAAATTTCTTATTTTAAAAACACCAGTTGTTATGTTCCTACTACAAGACTGCTATCAAAACTATGCCAAGTTTGAAACCTAATTTAGGAATATAAACTTTGCCCAAAAATGAAATATTATTATAACAAAGTGTAGAGAATAAATCAAAGAATTGAACTGTATACTTGTAAATTATCTTTTCATAAAAGTGTTTGACTTAGAATTATTTGAATAACAAAAGCAAGGAGAAATATAGAAACATCCCACTCATGCTTAGTATACAACGGTCGGATATGAAGCTGCATGGGGAATAACCGTTAATTTGAAATTGCAGTCTTGGTTTAAGAACGTCAAAACGCTCTCATTCCCACACTCATAGACAACAAACGTTTCGAGCAAAACATATTTGGTTCACAGGAAATGTTAGCTTGAAGCATTCTCTACACACACATATAAAAATATGTCTAAAAATAGACTTCTATCACACAGATATCATGTGTAATTAGTAAGGCTGTTTATTGGTTGGAATACTGACCAATTGCAAGGGTCTACAAAACGCCCCACAACTTTAGAACTATATGTCCGATTTTTGATTGGATGGCAGTTTTAGATAGGGGAAGTGTGATGCATCCATCAGTATATAGATATAACACAGAAAAAATACTGGGCGGGCTGTAGTGAGGTACATAGAAACTGGAAATTAACGGTAATTTCGGCGTGTTTCATTCGCGTGATATTTGCTTTTAAAAAACTCAAAGCTAAAACTATGTACGTACGTAAATATACGTTTTAGAAAGAAATTGTAAATACAAAAATTTAAGCTTGAAACATTACCTTTCCAATGGTATTTGTCTTTTTGAGATCGGAAGATTTTTAGTTTGTCAAATATTCGATACAATCACGCGTTACAAATGTGTTGTCGTAGCCGGGCTGGTTCTAGGGTTAAAAAATCCCCCCCTCCCCGGTTGTTGTAACAACCCCCCCCCCTACGGTCGTCCTGGTTACGCCTAAGATCTTCCATCTTGTTGCCTGATATTCACATGGGAAGGTACCCGTTATATTAAATTATCTTTGCTAGAATTTTTAGTTGTTTTATTACTACTCTTGCTTCTTTAATGATCTGTACATGAATGTTTTTATTTGCAGCTATGAAGTTTTGATAGGGGCTTTGGAGTCTACCAAGAAAACTAGTTTTTGGAATTGTCATGATCTTTACAGCAAATTTTTGTGGTTTTTATCGTCAAACTAATAGTACTAAGTCATGTAATTTGAAAAAAATCACAAACATTTTTAGCTGCCCCCGAAATCTTCCATTTTGGACAACCAGTGGGAAAAGTTGTAATACTAAACAAAACGTACATTTTTATATCCTAGAAAAGTGTCAAGAGTTTAATTTTTTTTTTAACTTCACCCGTTCCAAATTTACCAGGGTGTATCCACAGTTTTGCCTAATCCTGTACAAAGTTTTGTTCGTTTAGTTTTTCATTTTCTTCTTTTTCGTTATCTTTTTTGTAACTTTCTTTATTTCAGAAATTCACATTCTGCTCAAAAATTCCATTCTCTTAATTAATTTAGGAATTGTTTTTGTATATTGATGAATATTTTTCTATATCTTCATTGCTACATACCCACTTCTTTGACTGTCTGGTACTTTTAGGAGTACCGTCTTTTTACTGAAAGTCAGTGTGGTTTAGGTCCAAGAAAAGTACTTTTAAAGCAAAATTTTATGAAAAGCTGTATCTATGTGATTGATGCTAAGAACTTTGTAGTGCATTATTAAGATTTTACAACATGACAAAAGCGTTTGATACTATTGCCTTTGAGTCTTCAGTGTCTTGTTAGACAGGTTGAAGTTTTATGGTTTTAATGATTTAGCTGAACCGTATTTTGAATCTCATCTCTCAGAGAGATACGAGACAGTTTATTGTATTTGGAAGTTACTACCAGTATTTGGTAGTAAGAGGTGGTGTCCTTTCAGAGTCAATTTTAGGGCATGTGTTGTTTATAACTTTTGTGAATGACTAATAATGTATATGTCTGTTCATGTATGTTTGTAGCTGATCTAGCAATTTTAGTAAACTTTAAAAATATTTTATTTTAATGAATAATATCTTGCGTACTTCAAATTTAGCAGCTGACTTAATTTTAAGTAGGGTCTCCATGTTGATATGTTCTGTAAGAAAATGGAAAAAGGGATTTTTATGCTACAAAGATTCAGGTTAGTAAATTTGATAAATAACTGCTTTTCCTTTGTTTTCACAGTCACTTATTATATGGAATTAATTGTGTACCAGTCTACGATAAATTAAAAATTTGGAAGTGTACCGGGCCATATAAGATTGTACATGACAACCTAAATACAGGGCGTTTCAAAATGAAAGAGCAGATTTCATATTCTTATAACAGACAAACTTTAATTAATAATTTTATATAAAAATACAAATAAACAGAGCAATATTTAAAGTTTATTGTACTGAGGTTAAATGCATTCGACATGAGACCCATGTGTATAGCAAGGTATACATCAAAACGGTAGTCCATTTCTCGCCATACATTGGTCAAAGTGTCTGGAGTAATGGATTCCACAGCTTCCGTTATGCATAGTTCTTGAAGCGAAGCAGGCAAAGGTGGGACATAAACGCTGTCTTTGATATAGTCGTAAAGATAAAAATCACATGGAGTGAGGTCTGGCGATCTGGGAGGCCAAGGTCGAAAAATGAGATCCTCTCCTCTTCTCCCTATCCATCGATTTGAAATTATTATCTGAGTCTTCTACTAATTGAGGGAACAGCTATTGCTTTAGAGTGTCAAGGTATGTTGTTCCTGTCACAGATTTTTCTGTGAAAAAGATAGGGCCATACACTTTAACTGAAGAGATGGCGCAGAAAACATTCAATTTTTGCGAATCTCTCTCATGTTGAACAACCATTCAGGGATTTTCGATTACCCATATTCGTATATTGTGACGAATAACTTTACCGGAAATGTGAAATGTGGATTCATCAGAAAAAATTAAGCGATCAGAGAAGCCTTCTTCTGCCATATACATCAGCATATCAGCGCTAAACTCAACCCTTTTGTTGTAGTCATTAGGACAAAGTGCATGTAATAACTGCAATTTGTATGGTTTTAAATGTAATCTCTTTTTTAGAACACGCCATACGGTTGCCTTTGGAAGGCCAAGTTCAATACCAGCTCGAGAAGTATATTTCTTGGGACTTTGAGTGAAAGAATCTTGAATCCGTTGAACATTTTCTTCAGATGTCCGAGGTTGTCCGGTGCTGGTTTTCTTGCACACACAGCCAGTTTCCACGAACTTCCTAGGCCATTCATAAATTTGTTTGTGCCGAGGTGGTTGCTTATTAAATGTTTGTCGAAACTTTCGTTGCACTTGAATTATTGATTCGCATTTCGCAAATTGCAAAACACAAAATGATTTTTCTTGAGGAGTCGTCATTTTTCCAATTACAAGACTGTAATGAAAATAAACAACATTCTGTGTTAGAAAATAACAATAGGCGATCAGCTGTTACGACAATGAAACTTCATTCATTCTCTATCCAATGCCATATAAATCATACTTGGTCGATTAATAGGTTTCAAATAATACACATATAAAATCTGCTCTTTCATTTTGAAACGGCCTGTACAAATATTCTTCCCTTTGCAATAAATCAAATACAACTGCAGATATGTTTTAGCTAATCACTTACACATGATTAAATATATTCTTTGGGTTAAATTCAGTAAACCAAAGTTTGAATAACAAATTTCTTTTATTCATTAAAGATTTATACGCCCTTAGATAAATTTATGTAAGTATAAAATATATATGCCTTTAATTTGTATTACATTTTTGTGTTCCAAAAGAAATCCCCCCCTATTATATTAATCAACAGAAAAATCCTTCCCTTACGATTAAAATTTAAAAAAGAAAAGTCCCCCCCCCCCCCTTTAATTAACTATAACCTTTGTTTATATTTACAAGTATCAAGTACAACACATAGATTTAAATAAAGTGCAATGTTACCTTATACTTGTACATAAACTGATAATAAAAAGGTATCGGTACAGTTTTAGAATGATACTTATATATATATATATATATATAAAAGCCAAATACCACTCACTCACTCACTCATCACGAAATCTCAAAAACTACTGAACGGATTGGAACGAAATTTGGTATGTAGCTTCCTCTAGGGCCATAGGTGCTCACTAAGAAAGGGTTTAAAAAAATTTTAAATCTTAGGGGGCGTTTGGGGGTCAAAGTTACTAAATCACGATTTCTCCAAAACTACCAAACTGATTGGAACAAAATTTGGTATGCAACTTCATCTAGGGCCGTATGCTGGCTAAGAAAGGGTTTAAAAAAATTGAAAACTTAGGGGGGGGGGGGGGGCAAATTTACTAAATCACGATTTCTCTAAAACTACTTAAAAAGAATGTTGAGGAAATAAATATATATATTTTTATCTCTAAATGAGCAGTAGCTAGTACAGGAAAAATAAGTAAAATAAATGAAAAAATTAGTTCATCGATAAAATTTTGGCTATAGTATCGTTTGGCCAGCAGAAATCAAAATCCAATGAGTCCCTAAGTATAGCAATGGTGGAACATGGTATTTGGGGGGCATAGGGGGGGAGCAAAATAATCAATGTTCGATGATTTAGGTCATGTGGGGTGTCGTTTTATAGGTTTTTCTGCACGAGGAAACGATTGGAAGAGTTTCTACGACAATAGAAACATGTTGTGAGGAAAGTTTAATAATTTTTATTACATAAAAAACATTTATTTTATATTAGATAAGCACCAACATTTTAATATTGCTTTTAAAAATACAAGTCATAAAAACAAATTTACTTTTAGATGTCAGTGTCTTCGTTGCTATTCTAACTTTCTGAGCAGCTGTCAACATCATCAAATTGGAGAGTTTGAGTGTTTTCACCATGAGCAGAAACTTCCAACTCTCTGTTGATATTCTTACACGGAGGTCCCTCAGTCTCTCAAATACTTTGCAAATGGCAGAACATTTTACCCCACTTTTCATACACGTGCACTGTTGTGTGGAAAGTGCACAAGAGCATGAAACAAGATTTAGAACAGCCTCAGGAGCAGATTCTAGGGTAGTTTTCACTGGGAGTAGAATACCTTCTCGACGCATCCCTCTCCATTCTTCAGGAACAAGACCATGGTTGCCCAGCCATACTTGCACTAGGTAACTAGTGTTCGTTTGTCATTAGTTGCTCCATGCAGGGAAAGAAAAAGTAGTTCACCTGCCTTTGTAATATCATCTGCAATGGCACCACTAGAGTAGAAAGGTATGACACATTCCATTAGAGAAGAGTTGGTTTCGATTAGCTTCAACAGTTGCTTCTTCCCTTTGCCATAAATCGCACTTATAGAATCGCATCCACTGAATCCATGGACCAAGAGAATGTATTCTTTTATATTAAGACTAGCTGGTCCGATCGGGCTTTGCAAGGATAGACAAATCAAGGGATATTTACAAACAAAATATATCAATAAATCATATTAATAAAACGCTAAGTCTGTCCGTTTTATTTTTCAAATCAAAAACTGTATAGGCTAGGTTCTTGAAATTTTACACAATCACAGACTTTAGTGAGAAACTGCTAAAACAGAAGTTTCAAGTATATAATTCAGTGGTTCCTGAGATATAGGTTCCTGAAGCTTCGGAAATGTCCATATTGAAACTATTTCAATATATAAATAAACGGTACCAGGAACTGGCACATACTTTCTCACAAATACATTTAGATTACTAAACAGATTCACTGTGACTTGTAGGGTGGGGTAGGAGAGTTTTTTTATTAAAGTTGGAGATTAACTAATAAATATTATTATTATCTAGAGAGAAAACTATTCGATCGATTTCGAAAAAATTTGCACCAAACACGTCAATTAGGTCTTTATAGATGCACGTAAAAAGGTTTTAAAATTTTTTTTAAAACAACCCGCTTTATGGCCAAAAAAACCCCCAAAAATCAGTTATTATTATTATTATTAGCTAAACGAGAATTTTTAGAATGATGCGGGTTTTTTTATATGGTAGGTTTTTTATATGCACATTAAAGGCTACAAATAAGCCAAATTTTATCAAAATCGTTAGAGCCGTTTTTTTATAAAAAAATAATAACTGATTTTTGGGGGGTTTTTTGGCCAAAAAGGGGGTTGTTTTTCAAAAATTTTCAAAAAAATTTTTCGTTCATCTATACAGGCCTACTGGACATATCTGGTGCAAATTTGGTTGAAATCGATCGAATAGTTTTGTCTCTAGCTTTGTATACTTTTATTAAAGTAGGCGATTAACTAATAAATATTATTATTATTAGCTAGAGAGAAAACTATTCAATTGATTTCGAACAAATTTGCACCAAACACGTCAATTAGGTCTTTATAGATGCACGTAAAAAGGTTTTGAAAAATTTTGAAAAATAACCCCCTTTATGGCCAAAAAAAACCCCAAAAATCAGTTATTATTATTATTATTAGCTAAACGAGAATTTTTAGAAAGATGCGGGTTTTTGTATATGGTAGGGCACATTAAAAGCTACAAATAAGACAAATTTTATCAAAATCGTTAGAGCCGTTTTTTTATAAAAAAAAATACTGATTTTTTGGGGGTTTTTTGGCCAAAAAGGGGGTTGTTTTTCAAAATTGTTCAAAACCCTTTTTCGTGCATCTATACAGGCGTACTGGACATGACTGGTGCAAATTTGGTTGAAATCGATCGAATAGTTTTCTCTCTAGCTTTGTATACATACAGACATACATACAGACATACATACAGACATACAGACAGACATTTTGTAAAAACCACTTTTTTGGACTCAGGGGGTCCCAAAACGGATATTTCCACAAAAATTTCAACATCGATTTTTTTTGCGATCACTATACTTTCTCTATACTATAGTATAGTGAGAAAGTAAAAGTTAACAATTAATTGTAAATAAAAAAAAAATTTATCAGCTGTTGAAAATTAACGCCTTAAGATTAATTAACTTATTCACATTTTTTACCCTTGGTAACACGAGTACGCGGGTTGCTAGTTTATTATACTATGAATTTATTATGGGGATTTTTAGTAACTTTAAAACCCAAACCCCCTTATACTTTCGAATTTTTTGAAACACATTCTTAGGCAGCACCTATGGCCCTCGAGGAAGCTACATATCAAATTTCATTCCAATCCGTTCGGTAGTTTTGGAGAAATGTGATTTAGTAACTTTGACCCCCCCCCCCCTAAAATTTAGATTTCTTTTAAAACCTTTCTTAGTGAGCACCTATAGTCCTAGATGAAGCGACATACCAAAATTTCGTTCCAATCTGTTCAGTAGTTTTTGAGAAATCGTGATCAGTGAGTCAGTGGATTTGGATTTTATATACATAGATGTTGCTGCTGCAAGGTATGAGATGAGAATACCTTCCTCCTTACTCGACCAATAGATGGCTTCAATAAGAGTACAGGCTTATCTGGCAAAGCATGAGCAATAATTAACACCAGTATATCTACATCCTGTGTAACGATGATAGGAAAAAATTACCTGCCTTAACGGCAACATACACGCATAATTATACTTTAACAATAACTAAAATACAATTCAAATTAAGTAAATAAAATAAATTATAAAATTGTCTTAGACTTACGTTTAATACAATATTTATTTTTACATGTTACTTGTTTATATGTTTTAAGAGTACAACTTAAATGTTAGTACTTCTGAAATGTAAAATTACTGTATGTTATATCATGAATACCATAAAATCTCCTTAATACGTGATTCTATCGACATATAAGTTCTTTAAATCGTTTCCTCGTGCAGAAAAACCTATAAAACGACAACCCACATGACCTAAATAATTGAACATTGATTATTTTGCTTCCCCCCCTCCTCCTATGCCCCCCAAAAACCATGTTCCACCATTGCTACACTTAGGGACTCATCGGATCTTGAATTCTATTGGCCAAACCATACAGTAACCAAAATTTCATCGATGAACTAATTTTTTCATTTATTTGGTGAGTATTGATCTATTTTGACTGTACTAAGCCCATATTCTAGCTTAGCGCTTTAAGGGTTAAGATCTGTTCAAAAAGAATTTTTTTTTAAACTGTTAATGTCAGTAAAATAGTTTTGTAGTACATCTTTATAAAAATAAAACATGAAATCATCTCATCATTTCATCTTATTGAATTTTTAAGATTGGAACTAAACAAATACTTTTTAATAGAATTATTGTAATCTAATTGTAACTCAATTGAGTTATTTTCCACTTTTTATAGTGCCTTTATTGTTGTTTTTCGAAGACGGTTTAATTTCTTTTTTAATGTTTGTTTGTTTTTCCATTTTTAGTGTAGGCATAGTAGTGAGTGGGGGGTAAGAAAGCTATTTTAATGTAAGTAATCAAATAGGAATATTAATAATATTATAGGAATTTAATATTAATAATATATAGCAATTTAATATTGTAGGAATTTAAGTCAGCTTATTAGTTATATTTATTTTTTCACCGTCATGGGCAGACCAATTAAAAGTGTAACCCTCATGAAGGCAATTAGGAATTGGGAATCTATTGAAGAAAACATACGCTTTGACTTACGAACCTCCTCCTTTTTTTAAGTTGGTTAAAAAGAAGGAATGACATTCCAAGCGAAATGCTTTATCACGTTTCCAAGGTACAGCATAAGTTCGTCAAGCAAGATTATCCCAAAAGAATGATTCTTTTTCAATTATCACAGGAGTAAAAAATTTATAAAATTAATCGACTCAATCCTATTTATGAACGTTTGAGTAACGAGTCGACTGAACAGCGCGAACTGAAAATTGCTACTTGATGTGATTTGTGAGCGTTTGCGTAATGAAACCATTGAACAACAAGAACATAGACTCGATGTGTTTCTTGTACATTTAAATAATGAAACCCTTGAATAGCAAGAACATTGACTCGGCCTAAGTCATGAATGCGTTAGGATTCACAAACGCACTCAAAGGATAACTGCAGTGAGACAGCGTAAAGTTTTTGATTTTTCCCCAGCTTACTGAAGGTTTCTCCATTTCACATCAGAAAGTGTGAGAACATGAGTAAGTGAGCGGTAATATAGGCAACATTACTATATAGGCTAACTAAGAATCTATTGAACCGATTTCGATTTTGTTTAAAATACATGATTATGCCAAAATCTTTGTAAATACAATGAAGAATTTTACAAGAATACAATGAATCTTTGTACAATAACTTAAATCAGTTGTCATGTTTTTTTGATAAATAACACAAAGTCTGTGAGACATTGACGACAATCTTCTAAACATGGTTTTTCTAATTTTCTAAAAAATGGTATGTATTACATCATAGAAAACTATATGGAACTACCTGCCTTAATAGACTACAGTTTAATCTATCCAAATTGGTTAAACCGTTTCTGAGAAATTAGTGAACATACATTTAAAAATACACATGCTTTGAACATGGAACCTCCTCCTTTTTTGAAGTCGGTTAAAAAGTGTTCCATAAATATTTGTAGTGCTAATACACCAAGTGGTTTGAAAGAAATCTGCTGATTTTCTCTCCATTGTATTTTGAATAAACAAATATTTTTATCTTGCAGAAACAATATTTTTTTTTAAACTTTTTTCTAGCATATTTTATGTCTAATAGCTCATGCAAATTATATTAGTCTCAAAATTAATTCTATTCAGTTTTATAGGTCTGTTCTTCCTTACATTGTAATTTACATCTCAGTCTACATTTTACTGAAGGATACTGGATTGCATTTGTATAAACAAAATTGTAATCTGATTATAATTTAAGGCTATTATATTTTGCATTTTTGATTTGAAAATAAACTATTATAGCCCTGCTAAAATTAGTTTAAAGTTGTCAGTAGTGTTGTTGGAAAAAGTGATAAGGTCAAACGGTAAATATATATTTATATGATAAAATAGTTGAATAGATTGTAATCTTATATAAAGCTGCAACATAACTTACTTTTCAGGTCATGCTATTTTCGTATGTACCGGTACTTGTAAAATATTGTTTATTTTTTAAAGTAAAAAATATATAATAGTAATTGTTTTTTATAATTGTGTTTTTATCTAACAACAAAATTAAATAGAGTGAGTCATACAAATTTTATTGAATGAATTATTAAGTAATAAAATTAATATGTTCTTTAAACATATAATTATATGTTTTCTCATTAGTTTTACTGTAAACTTTTGTAGTGCATCAGTAAGTCAAGAATTACTGTTATTAGATACAACCTTAGTATACCAGTTAGCAAACACAGATTCAAATCTTGTTGATATTCACCATTTAATTGGTAATTTAATTTCTTATAAAGTTCACATTTCTAAATTGATTTACCAATTTGTTTCGGATGCAAATGTTGAAATTGAATTACGAAAACAAATATTACAATTACAAGTTCCAACATTTCTAAAAAAGGGGTTTGATATACACAAATTGCAAACAGTTTATAACCTATCTGATCTACAGGTGCATGATATAGAATTAGAAATTGCTAGAATTTGGATGAATTGGGATCAGTTTCAAAAATTGCGGTCAAGTGATTCTAGTATTAAAATAACTAGGTTTACATTGCCTTTTTACCTTATAGAGAAAGCTGGAACAAACTTGGCCAAATATTTTGAGAATGCTACACACGAATATGTTCATGATATGTTAATAGAGTTTTCTACATATTATTATTTTTTGGGAAAAATTATAAAAAATATGATGAAAGAAGAAGAAGATAGTTTAACCCATGCTAAAGCACTTTACGAGGGAGAAAAACCAGAATTCTTGAAAAAGTTTGTACACACAAGTGGGCTGAGGTATGCAATGCATCTATCATTTAGTGAATCCCAAACAGTGAAAAGATGGATAAAAAGAATATCTGCAAGATGGTTTACATTTATGAATATTTATGAAAAAAAGTTAGATATAAAAGACAAACCTAACCTACGCAATTTGAATTTACTTAAAGAAGCTGACGAAAGAATACTGGAGAAAATGAAAACGGGCAGTAGTTATGTATTTGAAGATTTAATACAAGACTTAAAAAGCTTTCTTGAATACTTATGCCTAATATTAAGAAGAAATTATAAACATCGTCAATTCGTTATTGAAGAAGCAAGGAAATTTTATAATCAGAAGGATCCACTATTTTTAAGAGAAATTTCTCAGACTGATTATTTTCAAACTGTGATGAAAATAAATAATCTACAGTTTTTCTCAGTACGCCATTTCATCAATCAGATAAATAACAAATGGCCGTTTCTTGTTGGCACAAAGGAAGAATATACCAGACCACCGGGAGTGAATACACACAAACCATTTATGAATTATTAACATTTTGTGTTCTACACAATAAAAAAGGTATTATTTATAACAAAATACAAACAATTTACTTACGAAATTAAATATATTTGCACTTTTATTTTTCTAATTACTACACAAATAAATAACTAGCATCATTCTAGTTTCCTTTTTTTATTAAAGTTTTAGTTGGTTTGTTATTACTACTATTGTTTATTTATTACTATATTTACTGTTAAAATTATTATTTTAAAATTGTTTCCCTTTTTAGTGTTAAGGTTTTGTCACATGCTGGTAGTTGTAAATTGCTAAAATATCTTTACAAATAGACTTTTCAAGTTAAGTTTCAACAAAATTATGTGCTGCAACTTGAATAAGAAAAGAATAAGTCAAAACTAAAATTCGGTGGACAACAAAAATCATTTTAAAGTTATTATAGTGTGTCTGTGACAAATCGATTTTTAACTATAATACTAGCAATTTTTGGTAGTATAAGTTTTAAAGTAGCATAATCAAAATTTATTTGTGAACAAAACTGTAACTATACAGTTTTCAAACACTTTTTGAAGAAACATAGTGAATACATAAATGTATACATTTATTTCATTTTAAAGCATGTATTAGTGGAAGCTTATTTTATATCCTCATTCTATTCTTACTCCATCGGTATTACATGAAGTTTTGCCACCTTGATATTTAAATTCATTCTTAATCACATTAAAATTTGCTATAGTAGGTATCTCATTCTTTGATTATTATGTCATTTACCTTAACAATTGAGTTATTATAGGCTAGTATTTATTTTCTAAAATAAATCGACAGAAACTCTTGTGAATTAATTTTCTAATAATTAATATAGTGATTTAAATGTATCGGTAGGAAACATTTAACTTCAATTTTAACTTTTGATTGCAAAACATTTAGTTTTGCCATGAAATTAATATGATTAATGTAAACATATGCTAAGATAGAGATATATTGGTAGATTAACTGAATTGAAATTGTATTAAATATTTGAGTTGTGAAGTATAGAAACCACCCTTAATGTTAATGTCTCAACAAGCCCTGAGTATATTATTAAATGAACCATTATTAAGATACTGTTCATATATTTTACTTTCCTTATGTCTGTAAAGATCATCTAAGAAAAGAAGAAGTAGTTACTACTTTCAAACAACCCACAAATTTTCTCTATTATTATTAATTTATATATAAAGGTTTAAATAGGCTATGTAACGAGTTACCGAACTCGGTTACCTTAATCTACCAGACAGCTGGACTAGTTGCGCGCATGCGCGTCAGAACCGACCTTGCAGCTTGACATTGAATTCCAAACGAGTGTAGTTCCAAGTGCCGACCTATCAACTAGACGTAAGCTGCAGGTGAAACGTCCGTCGGTGACGAAGTTCTACGCTCACTGTAATCTTTCCTTATTATGCCATAAGCAAACGTAATTAACATTTTATTATAATCGGTAATCGCGGAACGTGAGAATATAACCAATCGCGGACTCGTAATAAATAATAAGCGGTAATAAGTTCGGTTCGGTTCGAAGCCTACCGTGTACAAATGGTGACTAGTGATTTAGTGAAAGTTAAAGTGTATTAGTTTAGATTTATATTAATTAATTAAGCGCTTGTTAAAAGCTGGGAGAGTCGGATTTGCAGGGTACGGCTGAAGGCAATCGGTTAAATTAGGGTTGGTGATTAATAAATTTGGTCTGGGTATGCGGCTATCGTCCATTTGCACCGACAGTTCCAGTCACGTCTTCCAAAAATTTACTAACTCGGTGCAAATACACGCTGACTAGTGATTCCCAATAACATCAAAAGGGAAAACTGGTACAGCTACCTTAGTTCACTCCGTCAGGCAATCCAAAGTATTATGCGTGTAGATAACTAGTTTCGATGGTTATACTTGATTCAGTTATACCTAAGAGTCAGTTATTACCAGCTCATACATTTAATTCTTGTGCGCCGATATCATCGTTGATTCTAACTAGTGACTATTCGTTTACAACTGGTTCTTGTGATTGTAAAAATGTATCATGTTAAATGTGTAATTGTTGTAATATTTAATTGAATGTTTTCTTTGTGTTATAATATGCACCAGTAAATAAGATGACACCCCTGAATGACTGAACAACTTCATTTTAACATCGTTATCATGGATCTAACGATGACGATATAGCCGGTAAAACTAGTTATCCACCCGGATAATACTTTGGATTGTCTATCAGAGTGAACTAAGGTATTTAAACCTTTATATATACATTAAATATACAATCCAGGAGGCTACATGTACATTATGTCTAAGTATTATTAATTCCTTTTTCGGACTGAAAACCATTTATATTTAAAGAATCAAACAATAATCATGATTGTAAATAAAACCAATGTTTTGTTTTTATGCTAAACAAATACATGTAGTAGTGCAGAAAGTCTGTGAATATTATAAAGGCATATTGTTCTTAAAATTATTCTACATCTTTTCCTGCAAAGTTATTTATTTATTTTATACTTATTTATATAAATATATATTATTTATATACATTTATTTATTTATATAAGATGTCACCATTCTCGCTATACATTCTCACGAATTTCTGAATATGAATACATTAATAATTCTAAATACATCGAGGTATTCATCAGAACACTATGATAATGTTCTGAATGGTTTTAGTTCCTGTGTTTGTATTATGTATGTTACTGGAAATGTGTCTTTCAGACATCTTTATCCAAGGGCTTCAAAGATCTTCCCAGTAGTCACATTATTTTTTTCATGAGGATGATCAAATTTTTTTGCTTAAAACCAAAAATATCTTTATTTTGTAATCAAGGAATACTAAAACACCAATATTTAAAGAACATTTGCTAGTTCAATTCTATCTATCTAAAAGTTTAGTTATTTGGCACATTCTAGCTGAATTATGTTATATAAAGTTCTCTACTTTATTTTATATTATCAAATACTAAATCTAATATTTCATTAATTAATTCAAATGTCAGATTTATTGAGATTGCTCTAGACCGGTAATAGCAGTCTTGAATTGTGCAAGCCAATAGGCATAAACTTCAACTTAAAATTTACAAGACTTACTTCTGAGAAAAAAATACATTGTAACTTCATTTTTAATTAGTTTTGTCCAAGCAGACTATTTTAAAAGTGGTTAACATGCTGCATAAACATTTTTAATTTGTACATAAATTGAGTAAAACATATTATTTTTTTCATAAGAAAGTTGATTTTAAACATTGTATTTTTACAAGGGGAATTTATGAAAGAAAGGCTGTACTGAGTTAACCTACTAAAATCTCAGATATCTACAACATATCCTTTCACCAAATTCTTGCTGATCCTAAAACTGTTCCGATTTCCATATATTATGTATATTAAATTCTTAGGATGACACCATCTCTCGAAAAGAAAAAAAGATTTGTAAGGCATCCTCCTTACAAGTATGCACACTTTAATTTATGCAGCTGTTACTATTATCATCTACGGTTTCAAATCTATAAAGGTATTACAAAAATCACAAATGTTTTAAGAGAACTAGAACCAAGTGGAATCCGGAATCCTACCAATAAATGGCCCTTTTCTACACATTTATTTAGGTCCCCAAAGACAATTTAATGCCGACTTAAATTTGTTCATCCTTGTCTCATTTTTCCTGCCAGAATCTCATTTTCTATTTAAGACTGGCTCTTGTCTATTTCTTTACCCTTTCTGTGGGTTTTAATTTGTCTCTTAGATTAACATACATATAGCATTAGTTTCATGATAATCCTTAAATTCTTTTACAAGCTGCGAGTTGAATCGGAGTTGTTCTTCCTGTACCACCTGAAACTGTGTGATATGCTGAGGCCATTTTCTAAGCTGCATTGAAGCCATTTTTGGATTATAACTCCATGTATAGGCACTTGGTCCATACTATACTGACAACTTGCTCTATCAATGTTCTTTTTTTCCATAAGTTAGCCCACATTTGGAATAAGTCTAGCTAATCTATCAATTGGTTTGCATGGTTTACAAAACATCTGATCTATATAAGGCTGTCAACTGTTTTGCTATCTCACCTCCAAGCAACATCAGAGTTCTTTCCTGCTATGTCAGAGTGGTAATGTTAGAATAGCATCGTAAATATGCCAAAGTCTAGTATGAGGCACTGCATGATTTTTTCCCGTATGGTTCAATCGTCTTCCTCAAAGATAAAAACTGAAAAAGTTGATGTTAATGGAAAAGAATTCTCATATTAAAACAACTTATGTGTAACTTAACAAATATAACACCCCTAGGCTATGCCCTTATTATAATTAGTGCTTATGACTAATTAAGAGCTCAACTTTTGTACGGAAAGTTCTATAGACTGGTGTCGACCTTAGAGCTTCAAGTCAGAAGTGATGTTACTTAGTCGACCTTTAACATAATATGTCAACCTTTAATAAAGTCAAAGAATAATTGTATCTTGTTAGTAAAAAATGATTAAATCTGTAACAAATGATAGTTATAGTAATTAAATTGATTTTATTATGCAATTTAGACGAGTAAATATTACTTTTTATCTCTCATACAAACAATAATCAGTTTGAATAGTTTAATATGTTTCTTGGTTATGTAAGTACAAGCAGATAAATAATTTGCTAGCTAGCATATAATGCTAACGTACGTGAGTTTTACAAAACAATACATATACAGTACGTAACATTATGTTTATTTGCCTTGTTTAAATGTTTATATCAATTTATGTTTCAAACAAAAAATATGTATCTGTGCAAATCTGTTTGAATATTAAAACCAAATGTGAAATGTATCAACTAATATTACGTTGAAATAGTGTACATATATTGATTTTACTATGTGTAAGGTGTATGCTACTAAAAATTATAAATGTATTTAGTTATAGTGTTACTTTTTAGTGAGTATTTATTTGTGTGATTGACAATGGTGTAAATATTAAGACAAAAACTCAAAATGATTTTCCAGTTAATAGCACTATATTTATGTGTTTGTCTTTGTTATGGTTTCGATGAATATCACGAAGATAGTTCTGATTACAACTTAGATAATTTTTGTGGAGATTCAAACGAGGCACAAGAATTTTTTCGAAATCTAACACGAAGAGATAGGACAATTACACACCGTTTAGAGCACCCTATAGCTAATGATGGAGATAGACTGTGCAAAGACATAATATTATACAACAAAGAATTAGATATAGTTGGGCAACCTCTTGGTGAACATAGGTTACATATATTTAAAAGTGCAAAACTAGTAATTGAATCACAAGGACCATATTTTGTTAAAACATCTCCAAAATTTGATAGTATACAAAAACTAAATCAGTGGCCGGACCAAAAACTTGGTCAACTTTGTCGATTAATTGTATCTACTAAATTGATGTGGGAGCTATTTAAAGATAATTATATGGATATGTCTCTCACATACGCATATAAACATATATTTTAGCTGCAGGTAAATTTAATATTTGTAAATAGTTTGAACAATAAATAATTTTAAAACAAATAACTTACAATCTATAAAAATAAACTATAGTTGACCTTATAGTTTTGTAATAAATCTATATAATATATTTTTAAATTTTGTATCTCACCATACAATTTTTAATTACATTAGTAGACATATTGTAATACCTATCAATCAATACTTTATTCCCCAAAAGTAACAAATTTATAAGTTAATACGAATTTAAAAAGAATAATTATAAACTAAGACTGGAAAATCGTTTTCTAACTACAACAAGTATAAATTATACATTGTATAAAATACCCACATAATGATACTATTATTGAAAATATCTAAGTAAAAAGTAATAACTAGATTTTATTTAATATTACACTTTTTGAAATCTGTGTAACTTTTGAACTACCTCTTTTTGTTTTTGTTTTTTTTAAGCTAAGTAATAAAGATAAAATGTTGAAGAAACTTTGTTAATCCAATAGTTTCATGTATTCTGCACTTCTTATAAATACAACTAGTAGCATATATCTTTTTTATATAAATACTAGCTGTATTCCCATGCTTCACTATGGAAAGTAAAATGAAAATAGATGTAATTTTTTGTATAATAGTATTATTGAAAAATTTCAAAAACTAAAGTTCAAGTTGATAAACATGGATCCTTTTTGAAAACATAAGTTCAATGTGTACTTCTGTGTGCAAATTTCCAGTAAGAATTTTAGACCGAAGCCTTAGTGTACCCATAACCCTTAGGGTTTGACATATTTAAAGGTAGGTTATTGGTTTTTTCAAGCCGAATTACAGTGTCGAAAAGAATAAAAAGCGTTAGTGATAGTTATGTTCTAAAAACGAACTATCAGCCAGGTTTTTAGGCAAAAGCCTTTACCCACCACCACCCCTGGTGTTTCTATTTTTGTAACGAGGATGTTGGTATTTGCAAACCATCTTTTTCAGAACTAAATAAACTATTGCTTTAGTTGGTGTGAACTGCAATAGAAAATAGTAAATTCAGCTTAAGGAAAAAATTATGTCTCTTTTATTTATTGTGTTTTATAAAACTTCCTTATAATAAACCACGACTTTTGTTCGCCCCTCTGGCTGCAGTATCACAAGACTGTCAGGAAAACTTACACATGAACAGGCTACATATAAATGGCCGTGGGAGAAACAGTCATTCTTTAAATCCATTTTCTGCTACTTTCAAATATTGCTTTTGTGCTTTGTTTTGGCAAAGCAGACCTTGACGAGAAACTGCACCCGTTTGAACGGATTCGAGGTACAAAAACTGTTTCTCATACAGCACAGTCTGTAAATATGATTGCTTCAAACACATTCCTATGTAAGGCTTTAACCTGCAGTCTGGTTCCATTACAAAGTTTTGGAGGGATCAGATTGTGCAGCATCATTATTGAAGTTCCAACTTTGAGGCAGAGATTGTGAGGTGGAATTCCTGGTGAGTTTAAAGTCTGAAGGAACTCTACCGGGTAGTGAACAGCGTCTTTCAACTCAACCACAGAGTCTACTGACTGATATTTCACCAACTCTGGAGAAAGTTGACCCAATAGAATCACTAATGCTGGCTGCGGAGTCGCTCTTTGGAGTTAAAATTGCTCTTTCTTTAAGCCAACTAAGATTACCTTTGTTCAAATTAGGGTAGATATTTTCAGTTAAAGCTTTTAGGTCTTTGACTGTTAAGCAAACATTATTTGGAATGACTATCTTGCCTTCATCTTCAGGTAAATTGCCCTCTTCGAATTGAAGAAGTAAGTTTCAAGACTCCTCCACCCCAAGATCAAATTTGAGATGAAACCTTATGTTGACAGCACAGGTTCCCCGAGGTTTGCTGATCCGCTTCAACTTAGTTTCCTGCTGTGGAGAATGATGTCTCGTTTTTCAAACTCCTGACTCACAATAACTAAAGCAATCTCGATTGTTGTTGGAATGTTATAATAACCTCTATGTTCATTTACAGGTTTTCTGTTCGCACGAATCATAACTTTAAACAACCTGTCCTTCAGGAACACTCTCCAAGGTCGTTTTAAAATAAATCCCGTATGTACTGGTTTTGATGATGCAGCATTTTTTGGAGCTGGGCAACGAACCAAGGTTTCACGTCAGTAAGGTTTATGGCGAAGTTCTTTCTCTTTTTCACAATTTCTGACAAAATATATTTGTAAAAATGAACGATAATTTTCAGATGACGGCAACAAACTTCCTATCCTGTGGTAAATAAATTTTCCCTCGAGTACTCCTTTAGAACCAAATGAGATAATTTGAAAACATCCGTTTTATTTTCTTATGTTCACCAAACAAAGTATTTTCTTATGAGACCCAGGGTGATTTTTGGTAAGGAGGATGTGCATAGAATCAGGAAGCTGTTCAAGTACAGGAAGATGAACTTTACCATTTCTGCAAATACTCATCTGGCTGTATAATCATGTTGCTACCCCCCGGAGGGCCCCCCCCCCCCCCCCCCAGCCAATGACGCAATCCCCCAAAACCTGCCTGTGGGTTCCCTCCCAAATAAAGTAGACACATTTTTTGCCATTTTAGCATAAAAAAAAAAAAAACATAAGTTCAGACAAAAAATGGCTTACACATAATTGTTTTTCTTCTTAAAAGTGTTATTTTATTCTCTGAAAACAATCCATTAGGTAACTTAAAGTTTATAGTTAAATCCAATAACTTATTAAAGTGTTTCATAAAAATATGTTTATGGAAAAAGGATTAAAGGTTTTATGTAATTTATAAAATAATACAAATACACAAATTCAGTAAGATTTATTAACAAAAACTACACATTACTACTTTTGTAAGTAGCTGAAGACATCATAATATTAACCCTTTGAGTGCCGCAGCGTCTACCCAGTAGACGATTCGTATTTTATACTAATTTCATACATTATGTTATCATTGTAATCGATTATTCGGTTCAAGGTATTCTACATGAGTCAAACTATCGATTGATACCGGTTTTTTTATTTCTTTGACAAAGTGACACAATATGTAGACAGTGTAGACCGCTGATTGGCGCCAACTGCTGACAGTGTTATGTTTGTATTGCGTAATCATGGCAAATTTCACTATAACATAATATATTATATATGTTTTTTTATGTATTTTTCATGTTCTTTCTTGTGCTATAACGCAGAAAAATTTAAAAAATACTGTATACACCAAATTTCACTTCAAACTTGAAAATAAAAAAAAAAATCATTTTTGTTTTTGTAACATAATTTTGTATGTATATTAATTTAGAACTACATTTTTACATGTATTTTGTTCTTCAAACTATTACCAACGAAATAAAAAAAAATTATCTAAATTGGTTGAATAGTTTTTTTTTATGATTTTTTCCCCAGACGCTTGCAAAAGTGTTGGTTTTGGTCCGGCACTTTATGCTTATGACTTGGCAAAACGGCCGCGGCACTCAAAGGGTTAAATAAGTTCTTTAACCTCTAATGTTTGGTGAAAAAGAAATCCTTGTTATTGGTGGTAATCACATGTAATGCAACATGTTGAAGTAGTAAACTAGCTATTCGAATTTAATAAAAATGTAATATATAGTTGAAAAATACAAAAATAAATTTACATTCATTGATAATTAAGAAAATATTGTAAGAAAATAACAATAAAAAACTACAATACATTTTGAAGACCAAGTAGTAGGTACTTATCAGAGATAATAATACGGTACTTATACTTATATAGTTAACTGATTTGAAAGAATACAAAAACATAATAACAAATAAATGATATTTCATCATGAAATAAAACTTTCATGCATCTCAAAATTAAGTGAGAGTAAAATTGTTTTAATATTATTTTATAGTTGTAAAATAAAAAAAATAAATTTACATTAATTGATAACTAAGAAAATATTGTAAGAAAATATCAATAAAAAACTACAATACATTTTGAATACCAGTAGTAGGTACTTATATTGTTAACCGATTTGAAAGAATAGAAAAACATGATAACAAATAAGTGATATTTCATCATGAAATGAAAATTTCATGCAACACAAAATTAAGTGAGAATAAAATTGTTTAATATTATTTTGATAAAATTAGACACTGATCGAAAAGTAGTAACAATATGAATATATTTTTAAAA
>JAGFPH010000045.1:1410080-1444597 GCA_018207615.1 Philaenus spumarius
AAACTATTTTGTGAAAAGTGTCTTAAAAATGAATGAAAGTGGTGAGGCTAGCAAAACACTACAAATGATGTTCCTGTACGTCACCACTCCTTTTGTAATATTTGTACATGACGTTCTAGAACATCAATACTATAAGTGCAATTTATCGTACTGTATAAACTCCTTAAAGGGTTAATAATATAAAAAGCCTTATTCGAGTACGTCATGAGCTCCCGTTTTTAAAAGAGGGACTTCTAAATCCTGAAATGCCTAAAGGAGTAAACAAATTTATTTCTCTGAATTAATGAAATCTCTAACGTTTGTTGTTTATTATGATACAAAACCAAATAAAGGGGCAAATCTAATAACGTAAATTAATTCACAAATTAAATATTTTTCTTTGTATGAAAATCTTCAAAATCAGAGTATATAATATACAACGGCACATTATAATTAGGGCACTGATAGGTTGTGACCTTTTACTTTTGCTCTTTTGATGTTGTATTGTAGCCTACGTAGCATCACTTTTGAAACTTCCTTGTTTGTCGGAAGCGGCTGAAGAATGTGGCTCTGTCATACGCATTAGAAATTGATCGCCGGATGGTACTATAGGTCTCGGTACAATAGTCTTTTCTTTCTTCAGTGTTCATCTCAAATATCTGTCTTGGGAAGTCTCTTATAAACAATTGTGGATCTATACAATTTTATGCTAAATACACGTGTAGACATAAACCAAAGATCCAACTAATAAAATATGGAATAAGAATAAGTGGCAACCACTCCAAATTTGAACAACAAATATAATAACTGAGCATGTATTACTGAACATTTTACCGCAAATTAGTGCCCAATCCCCTGTGGTGTGCTCCTAGTGTAAAGATGATTGCTTTTAACCATTTTACCCTTGAAATAGTGCACAAACACCTGTGCAGCCTTACAGCCAGATGATTGTCTATAACAGGGTTGTCCAACTTCGAGTTGCCCAAGGGCAGCTATAAATAAGATTGCGGTTGTGAGGAAAGATCATGAAATACTTAGTATGCAACTTTATCTGTGATTTGTAACAGTTACAAAAAAATTAGGGGTAAGTTTGGGGATGTTAGTTTTCATTAACCACCATTGCATTAATATTAATTGTTGTTGACAAACGAAACAACTGTGTTAGTGATTTATCAGAAAGCCTTTACATTGACTTTATAAATTTAATGTTGGCAAGCTGCTTTTGCAAAGATACGTGCTTCCCAGCATTGAGCCCATTACAAAGCCAAAGTTTCGCAATTCAAGGTAACGTTCTCCTGGGAGTAGCTTTAAAAAGGCTATTCCTATTTCGGTTCTTCCCTGGTAAAAAGGATTCTTGACTTCAAATCCCACAATTCCAGTTGAAGGTCTGCTGTGCTTACGTTCTCAACAGAAATAGTGAGTGGCTGAGTAAAAACTGAAATTTCTCCTACGATTTAAAAAAAATAAAGTCGCTAATCCAGTTTTCGAATTCTTCTGTAATTGTGTCAATGTAATATTTTATATTAATAAAGTATGAAACTTCCTCAAAATCCTTAATTTATTCAAAATACTCTACAGACAGCTTGGAAAATGAAAAATCATGTTTTTCTAGTGAAAGCTTGGAAAGCTTAATTTTATTTTTAATCCTCTGATGTGGTCATATAAATTGACAACATTCTGATGAAAAGTCAGGTCTGTTTAAAATGCCAGGTCTGTTAGAAATTTTGCGACTACAATTGGATTTTCCAGTTCTGTAATGTAAGACTTCACTTAATTTTTAAGGAAAACGTGAACCTCCTTGCATAGAGCGAAGGAACGTTGCAAACAGTTTCCGGCAGTTACCCAACGAATATATTTATGTTTTTTTGCGCTCCCCTTCGCGGGCCACAAAAAATGTTGTTGCGGGCTGCATGAGGCCCCCCGGCCTATAACACAGTTTCGTACCACAGGGAGTGAATCATTTGTTCCTAAAAAAAAACTGCATCCTCTAAAGCCTCTCCCCTCTCAATAAAAGGTATTACTCTCACCAATCCCTTTCCCTATTCTACTCAGACATTCCAGTGTCCTCGTATCAAAACTATTTTATGTAAAGTGTCTTAAAAAATGAATGAAAGTGGTAAGACTAGCAAAACACTACAAATGACGTTCCAGTACGTCTCCACTCCTTTGTATTGACATTATAGAACAGTGTTGGGCAAATTTGTGTAGAAGAGTGCCAGAGGGAAATGTAAACTACCTAGGGTAGCCAACAAAGTTTATTAAACATAAATACATAGGTAGATAAATTATGTTTTGTTGAATCTTGAAAAATTGTTACAAAACTCAAATTGAGAGCATGAAGGAATGTGCAATGCATATTTTTTTAAATGTCTCAAAATTGGGTTGTACCTGGGAAGAGCTTATTCTTAGAAGTTAATCAAAGAGAATAAGAGAATCTGTCAATCTGTTTCACGACACTAATTTTTCAAAGATTCATTTTAGAAAACGCTCTTTTAAGTCCATAAGACAATGCAAACTTAGCAATCATCAGTTATTTTAAGTAGAAATTCTCATTATTTCAAATTAAGTAACATACCCCACTGAAAATATTTAAGTCTTGTTCAATATTTTTAGTCTTAAAACTTTTCGAATTTAACATCGAGTCTTCTCACGCTTTTCTCATTGATCACAAGTTTGTTTTCTACTCTGGGATTATTGTTTTTAGCCTCGGGAAGTCTTTCTTAACTAGCTCTTTGACAAGTAGAGAACTATTTGCATTTAAAATTTTTAAGATGATCCTATCTGTTGAGTTCTTAGATATCCAAGTAAATTGAGTTCTTCCTTGTGGCTTAAAATTCAACTTGTTCTTACGACACAGAAGATCTGTGTAAATTGCAAAGTCCTAAAGCCATGCAGTATTTTCCAAAATTTTACAGCATTTCAAACAATTATTTTCCCGTATGAATAAATCAATTTCCTCTATTAACTCCTAAACTTGAAAACACATCCTATAGTAAGTCATTTTATTTTGGTGTAATAGAGTAGGCAATATCAATTAATTCAGACAGCATTGAGTCAAGATATTCTCAACATTTGCTGTAAGTAAGGGCTTGAAATCTAATATTATTTACACTTCAATAATTACATCTAGCACTTGTTTCATGTCTAGGGCAGATTTATACAGAGTGTCTTGATGTATAGCATTGTGAAGAAATACAACTATGTTCTCAGGAATGTTTGATTAAATATACCTACAAAACCAGATTTTTACCATCATATCAATATCAGAAGCCCCATCATTCATAATATTACGAAAATGGGTACGGGAACTTTTACAGCCGTTAGGACATTCTTGAAAAATGTCTGATCCTTTTGACGTCCCCTTTAATGATCGCAAGCTGAATATTGTTCTCTTCTGGAAACTTGGTAAATTATATTTGTAGGTAAGTTGCCATTCAGAACTTTGTCACAGACCAGATTACAAAATTCTGGAGGCCAGATCTGGCAGGCGGCCTGTACTTTGCCCAACACTGTCTAGAAAGTCATTACTATTTAAGTGCAATTTGGCATACTGTATATACTCCTTAAAGGATTGAGGTAATACCAGTACTGTCACAGCATATTATGGAGAATTATGCTTGATGTAACACCTCCATATATTTAAAAGCCAGAAATATTTAGCATGTGATAGGTAGTCTACACTAAAAATGTCCTATGTCCTGTCACTCAAGGTTTCCAAATCTAAACCCAATGGATTTTTGGGTGGGGCTGAAAAAAAATTGAATGTACAAACCATCAACTTTTGAAGAACTAAAAGAAACAATTATTTAAAACATAGCTGAGATAAATGATAAGAAATCCTGTGCATAGCGTAGAGAAAACACTACTGCTTTATTGCCAGGAAGAGAAGCAGTCACTTCAAACAGTTCAAACACTGTTATACATTTTTTTATTAAACTATGTTTAATTCCAACGTAACTGTGTGATTCTATGTTAAAAAACAAACTATATTCAATTCATATTTTAACTTGCTTTTGAAAGACCCTGAATATTTATCGGATAAAAGTGACTTTATTCAAAGTTGTCTTTCTAAAAAATACCTAAAATAAAACTAGTGAAAAGGTTTGTAGAAAGTAATAAGTTTTGTGACTTAAACATATTTTAATTTACCAACAACAAAGAGAAGAAAGAGTTGATTTATCAAGTAACAAATGAAAATTATAGTAAAACTATTTTGCTTATTGTAATTTTATTTCTCTGATTTTATTGTACTAATTCAAGTACTACCATTTTCATTTCAGTTCTTCCAACCTACAAAATATAATTATTATCGTTTAAAATAATAAAATATGATAATGTATATTTTACTAGATAGGAAGTTTTACTTTAAACAAAGTTATATTGTTATACTAAATTATGTGTAATATATTCTTGATAAGTTTAAATAAAAAATAAAATGTTTGTGGTGAGCTGTGCCATTAATTTAATTGTAAGAACTAAAGTATAGCTTTCCTTAATTTTGTAAATTGATGCTCTGCTTCTGCCTGTAACTCTGTTAAATATTTTAAGTCCTTATCTGTCCATTTAAACACTCGTTTTAAGCGTTCAGAAACTTCTTCATCATCAATTGGAATACGGAAAAATGTTGGCCCTCCATAGTTGAATAGAATAAGACCTGCAGCTCTAACTCCCTCATCCCTGTCAACAGTCATGTCTACCCACATGGATACAGCTCTTTTTAAACAATGTGTAAAGAACTTAATGTCTTCTATAAGTCCCTCAGCGGTTCCATTTTCCGGTTCAACAATTACAGTGTATATTTTTCTATCAATATGCTCAAAGAGCGTTTGATTTCTGTTTAGTCTTTCATCTATCTCTTTATCAGTTACTTCTTCAGCAATTAGGTTAAATAACTGAAGACTTATAACAAGAAATACAAGAGTAAATATAATACATTTCATTTTATATTTTATGTAATACCAGCCAACAACTGAAGTAAGTTGAAGTACTATCAGTTTGCTATAAATATATGGATCTTAAATATCAATTAGTTTTTATTGCTGATTAAATGTCACTATTGATGCATCTCGTTGGATAAGAAAACTCACTATTATTGTATACAGTTTTTACTTATCACTATAAACAGATATCTAACACAAATTATGTTTAGATTTCAGATTTTTAATAAATCATATAACTTTATGTGTAACCATAGCGTGTAAATTTATAAAAGGTATTAACCATTAATAAATACTAATAATTAGCTAACTGTTTATTTTCTAAATATAATTTAAGGAATGAGAATGTTATTTTTATCTTTTCAATAAGTAAAACAATAAATGAAGCGTCAGTAGAGCTACATGATTTCAGGTTTTTTTAATTGCTATATTATTACAATTATTTCTTAGAAATTGATTATAGGAAATATTGAGTTACCCATTCACACCCTTCTTTTCAAATTATTTAAATTTGCATTATCAAAACTTGATACATGCTTTTTTAAACTTTACATGACAGTTCACCTAATTTGTATTTGTTGTACATACACCCACTCCCAGTAATAAAATTGAAACATTTTTCCTTTTCATAATTTCCTACTAACTGCAAGTTCACCACTTAGACTCTGATTATAGTATCAATATTAATAAAAATAAATGATAGTTTAAAACTATCAATCCTACTTGAATTTAAGTTTTTAGTTTTATTTCTCGCCAGCTTAATTATTTTATATGTTTATATTTACTTATTCATCTAACAGCACATTCTATAGTAATCTTAGTTTTGAATCAACTTCATACCTTAAAATATAATAGTCTCAATAGTTTACACTTTTCAAGTAAGACACCCTTAAATATCTTAAGAAAATAATTCAATTTTATAAGAACGTCTCCAGTTAAAACATTTGCAATAATTTTAATTGGAGTTCTACCATATTTATAAATATAAACAAATTTATTGGATACAGTGGTTAATAAACACATACTACACTTAATTTTATATTGCAGAATTATTACTATACAAAAAATAAAAAATATTACAATGATATTTTTTAACCATTTATTTGGAAATGCATTTAAATAATTCACATTCTTAACAGTTTATTTATAGGCTAAATTAAATATGAATAGTATAAAATGTTAAATATACATTTACTTTTATTATTCAAGATTAAATACGATTTCAAATTTTTGAATTGCTTTAATTGTCAGAGAAAGCATTATCTACAATTAATTATTGGGGTCAATACTTAGAAGTAGTTAGAGTTACTCTAGCTACTTCTAAGCATGTAGCCTAGAGCTAATAAAGTTCACTTCTATGTACAAAACTTTTAGAAATTTTTTAATAACTATAACTTACGATAAAACAAAATATTGTGTATGAATGTTTTTATAAAAATATAAATTTCGTTTTTGTTTAAATTGTATACAGGTATTTGATTATAATTAAATTAACTTATTATTCACATGATATGATGGCACTAAGTTCATCCCACAGCTTATTTGCTTCTGATCTATGATGAAAAAATTCATACAACTTATCGGCACCCCATTTTAAAGAGTCCATTAAATAGTCTGTTTGGTTTGTTATTATAACTAACAAGAATTGCGGTCCTCCTTTTCTAAACATCATTCTTGCTGATTTCTTTAATATTTCATCCTGTTTTATCCTCCTATCCTTCCACATAAGTTTTACCTTGTGTAAACACTTTTCAAAAATATTTACATTTTTTATCAATATATCTCCATCTTTAACAGTTACAACCCTATTTGTTATTCCAGAAGGGTCTTTAAGTACAGATGTAATCTCCTTATCTAGTAGTTCTAAAATAGTCAATTCAGCTAGTGTCTTGTTATCTGTAGTATATAATGGACGGGTTTTGTATTCTACATCATCTAATGAAAGTGTACTCTTCATTGCGGTTACATAATAATATCTTAAAATTAAAATAATTAAAAAGAACATTATTAGACTGTTTTTATAAATTGCCTTGAGTAACAGAGGTCACATAATTCCTTCTCACTGAAATATCCTCCCTTTAGCTTTCTCAAATAAATATAATAATTCAATTAAATTTGTCTTTACAATAGAAGGTTTCCTTATCTTGTTATTCCTTATCACTATCATTAATAACTAAAATAAACTATTACACACAACATATATTTTGATTTTGTTAAAGCTATAAACATTTACAGTAACTGATTATTAGTTTTCATTTGGTTTTTATAACGTTGAATATCTACTTCCGAAAAACTATTTATTATAATTACTGTATTTAAAAACTATTTACTGTAACTATTTGTTGTTTTCTGTAAAACAAATTCTATAATTTCATGTGTTTTAAAAAAATATTTATTCCAGTGAAAGTGGGGGTAGTGTATAAATAAAATATCAAAATAAATACTTCAATAAAGAAAAGTAACTTTTGTAATGGTTATATAGCCTATATATTTGTTTAAATAAAATAAATGTATAAGTAATTTAATTGGTACTGGGTATGCAAAAATCAAGTTCCTATTTGAGCATTCATGTGTTATATAAATGACAAATATGTTTCAAACAAATGAAAGCATACTTCCTCTTGTTATAAAAGTAGTTTTATTGGCATTTGTATTTTATGCCATATCTTATGTTGCCTTTCATATTCTTACATAAAAAATAATAATCAATATAAAACTTTACTGTAGAACCTTAATGAAATTAATTTTCTCAATAATAATTTTACATTTAACACTTAAATGAGTTATTTTATATATACTGTAATTTGATATTAACTTACAATATTTATAACTTGAACATGGAACAGAAACATGGTTTATCTATAGTTAATTTGAAACTAAGTTTTATGTGTAACTAGTTTGTATAAGACTCTTCTTAACCCTTGACTACTACGGACGTCTTTTGTCCCATAACTACTATGGAGGGGTCTGTCAGACCGCTTTGTTTAAACATGTGTGATTACTTTAAAAAAATATTTTTTTTAAGTAGCATTCACACTCCAAGCTTTTTTTAACTTTGTTTTAATAACCTAATAAGAAAAAATAAATCAAATTTCGTTTTTGTATAATTTTTTGGGGATTTTTAATTTCATACTGTAAAACATGCAATATATATTATACAAATTTTTAAATGAAAATTATGTTTGATTATTTAAGGAAACCAACTTATCTGTTATTGTTGAGTACCATAGTAACAAGGACAACAAATTTTTCAACTGTAAACATGCACATGTTCTTATTATAATGGATCGATTTTGTATGTATAATACCCTGGAACGTTTCTCAGACCGCAACAGATCGATAACTCACAAACCGGCTTCGATTTCGCTCGTGCGATTCCACTGCTCAACTGACCACCCAAGGTCAGGAAGGTACTGTGAAGTGCGGAATACAGTGTTCCAAGGCGAGGGAGAAATCCCTGTTGAAATTTCCCGTGCGGTCTGATAGACGGTCCGTAGTAATTAAGGGTTAATAGTCCCAAATTGTGTTAAGAACTGCTATTGACATAACTTTTTTTAATTTCTTTTGTAAAAATGTAACAAAAGTATGAAAACATTTTACTTTGTAAAATAAATAAATACAACTTGTTAACTATTTTTAAAATAAGAATTTACCATCTGAAAGTATAATGAAATGTATAATGAGCCAGTTGCTCAAATAAATTTGTCCTTTCATCATATTGCAAAACATAAAATAATTTATTTTAAATTTATAAATACTGTAAAACGAAATAGTAAATTTGTAATAACAATTCCTATGTAATCTAGTTACTTTATCAGGAACAGTAATCAAAATTATAGATATAATGTGGTCTTTGTATGTATTCAAGTAAAAATTATCTTTTGGGTGTTAACAATATTAATAAATTGTAGAACTATATATACATTGTACACTATATATAGTGATAGGTATAATATAAGAGAAATCCAAAAGAATTTAAAAGAAATGTTGTTTTATTTATTTATAATTTTTGCAGTACTGGTAAGCAAAATAATTTGATTGCCAGCTAGAAAAATAAAACTTATATTTAAAAATGTATAAATTAATAAAAGGCCAAATTGTTAATCATATACCTAGCATTTTCCGTAATTCAGCCCATTCAGCATCTAGATATATTCTTATCTTATAATATGTTTTAAATGCATCTTTAGACCAACCAATTTTCTCCATTTTCTTATCATCCAATACAAAATTTAAAATTGATGGTTCTGTATCTGCAAACAACTTTTTAGCTTCCGTCAAAACTTTCTTGTCATTTTTGTAGATCATTTCATTAATATGAAGTATAGAATTATAATATTTCTGAAATAATTTCAAAACTTCAAAACCTTTATCGTCTTTTGGATTTTCTAACATTGTCATTATTTGTTTATCTAATTTCTTAATGTCGACCTCTTTAGTATCAGATTGGCAGTAAATACAATTAAAAAAATTAAAAAGAATCACTAGAAATAAGCTAAGTTTCATGATGCAATAATTGTAAGAGTTTGTAACATGCAATAACGTATCTTAGTTTAAACACCGATAAACAAAAATAAAGAAATTAATGTATTATTAACACACTCATGCCCAGGTTAATGCAGGGTGTAATCAAGATTTCCTTTATAAATATCAGCCACAGATGTGTTGCAGAAGTAATCTGTAATGATACAATGTTGGTGTGAGATTAAATTATCAAAATAAACAATTTATTCACATTTTCTCTCAGATTTGTGTCAAAACCTTCTTTTAAAAATATGAATACTGGTAAAAATTTTTAACAATTATTTTGGATAATTTAAAGTACCTGGTGAAACTCCATTTAAGGGAAAGTAATAAAAATATACAGTAGAGCGTTGAAAATCCGAACTAATTGGGACCGAGGGGGGTTCGGATTATCAATTTGTTCGGATTTTTGAAAACAACCAAGAAAATGCCATTTAGGCTAAAATATATGCCCTTTAATCGATTAAAGTGGTTAAACAGTACAAGCAGTAATGCAATTACAATACAGTATGTAATACTACTTACATATTATGATTTAGAAGAACCTGCACGTACACAGAAGGGCCAACATGATTACACTTGTAACTCTCAATTACAGTACAGTACATAATTAAAAGTTCACTTGTACATTATAGTTAACACAAACGAAAAATAAAAAATACTGTACAGTACACTACTGTATGTACACACTGTTATAATGATTACAAAAAGAGAAATGAATGAACTTTCTGTATGTTTACTGCTAGCGCTAAAGCAGCTTATTAGCGTGACAGTGAAAATACTGACAGCCAGTCTGTTGTGTGAGAGCTGAAATTAAGAAGTACATATTTAAAAAAAAAAATGTTAAACTGCGATGAACATTTTTGTGAAATTTTTAACGACGCAATAATTGGAATTTGCGAAAATGAAAACGAAATTTTTGCAGGGGCTGTCTCAGAACGCGTTCGGATTTTTGACGTTTCGGATTATTGACGTTCGGATTATCGACGCTCTACTGTAAATAGATAGGCAAGTTTCAAACAAACACAGCAATCTTTTGCTGAAGTACATATATTTTACTTTTAGCAGGGCTTTACTCGTAATTTTTCCAGTACTGGAATGCTGCCAGAAGTTACGGAAAGGAGGGGTGCGGGTTCAATTCTAAAACCCCGATTTTATGTATCTTTAGTGAGTTTAAGGGTACAGATAATATGCTTACTTTTATAAGAAAAGTACACTTGTATATGTAACTATTTTTGTACTTGTATGTAGCACATAGCAAATTTTAGAGCTACATACTATTTTAAGCAAGAACTTGGCAAAATGTCTCTTATTTAGTCAATACAGTAGCTTTTATCAGAATTTTAAATCCTCGGTAAAACCTAAATACATTTTATGTACCTATATCAAGAAATTACTTTTCTTATTTAAATACAATTAAACACAAGCAAGCTTATCAAGAGAACTCACAAGACAGATGCGTGTTAGTGAATTATTCTAACGACACTCAAAAGCCACAAAACTAAACATCATACTGTCAACATCAATGCAACCAGCCATTTTTTGACAGTTCACGAGAGATAGCATGTACCGGGCAACTTGCTAAATCACAGTGCAACCGGTGTTCAGGCTCCGTTTAAATATCTTCCGCTTTTCGATCTTGTTTGTGACGGCGTTTATCAGTGTATAGCCATTGTTTGTTGTATTTTGTGTTGTGTTCTCATTTGGGGTATTTATTTTTTAATTAATTAATCGTGAAATTAAATAAGTTATTAATAACTAAATGTGGTCCAAATTATATCATGTTTGGTCTTATTTTGATTACAATAATCTCATCAATATGCTATAAAAGTTTCAGGCCGAAAAAGTTAATGCAGTAATCCTACAAAAGTTTAAGCATAGATGGTTTTTAAACTTTTTGGCCGCCTCGACTCTAAATCATAGGTCTCTTATTTGTAGTCATTCGCAGCGCTCGCCAAACATCAAAGGCAGCCGAGAGGGTGGCAAAAAGATATCTGGTGCTCTCAAGTTGTCCCATTTCGATTCCGAGTTGAAGGACAATGTGGAAGACTTTACTGTAGTTGGCTCGTATAGTCGCAACGCACTGTAGTGTAGGGATATTTTGAGGGTTTTCAATTGGCAATTGCAGCAGTGGTAAAATTCTGAACCGAGTGTTGAATAAGTGCGATTGAGGGAGTGGTTATGCAGCCATTGTTTTTTTAGAGATGCTGTCAACCATTGAGACCCCCCAGGTCTTGTCAATTTACCAGGTGGATGGTCCAGTGCAACGTTAAAACAAAACGTCAAATAAATTTATAAATTTATGGCATTCTGGTGCGTTCCGGCACCACTAAACCCCTGGCTGTTAGGCATTTTGAATATGTCTAATAGCATATGCTCGAGACTAACCTGACTATTTCTAATAATAATTAGATAAAATATCTTTCCTAAATATGTGTTTAATGTGTTAGTTTTCTGATAAAAAGTAATGGTAATTTTTAAAAAAAATATACTGATGTAGTTTTTAACTAGTATTAAATATTTCCTTGAAAGTCACATTTATTAATCATGAGCTTACTGTCCATTATAGTTTATGTCTACCATCACCAATATCCTACTAGCAATGTTGAAAATCTTATTATACATACCTCTTAAATCATCCAATTATTACAATATATATGAACACAACCACAATTAAATAATGCATTTATGTTTGTTTTACTTAATAGAATTTTTATTGTAATTAATTAATTTTACAACTACATATTTCAAATAACATAAAAAATATTGACTCTATAAATTCACAATACATTTTATGCCAGCCACAGCTTAATTAATTAATTGTACTAGATTCTCCATGATATGAATTATAGAGAGAACATTGTTTAACTATTGTGATTGATGATGTTATGACATGTGATAAGAAGTATTCTTATTCAAAAGCCTTTATCTGTACATATACTGTTAGTATATTCAGTATTCTGTAGTGTACAGTACATTCAGTAATACTTCTCAAAGAAGTTACAATACGTTTTATATTGTTGTTTTATTTTAACTTTAATTATAATGTATTTCTCTTTAGAAATTAAGTTAGCAATATTGTTAGTTTGCACTGTTATTAATTATAGCCAAGGTAAAAAAATAAAACTAAAATACAGAAAACAGATGGAACTAGAGGAGAAAGCTCAAGCAAAATTAGCTGCTGAAAAGCCAGAAGATGTTAGTGAAGGAGATGAGTTTAAAAAAAGAAATTTAGTGGAATTAGATGAAACCATGGCAAAAATACTATTTAATCCTGTTCGTGGGCAAGCTGAAACATTGATAAAATCAATATCTAGATACACGCATGCCCTACATAGGTACATAAAAAAAACCAAAGATGGGGATCAAGAAACTATTGAACTTGGTAAAGCATATATTAAAAGAGGAGTTCCAGCATCGTTTAAGATAAAGGTGTCAGGGCAACATGTGAACAAGAGAGTGGGATTTGATAAGTATGAGTTTCAACATTATGAATACTGTCGTGAAGAATCGGTTAAAAGTTGGAACGAGTTGAAGGAATTATTGGAAAACCCACCGACCAATAGTACAACTTCGTCTAAGCCAGTTAGTACAACAGCAAAATAAAATTTGCTATTCCAGACTTTATGTTTGTGACTGAAACATTTTCATGCATTATTGAAGAATTATTGGATCATATTTTATACTGGAGGTAGATTTAAACTAAGAGTAAGTGAACCAAGATTTCTGTGATGATAATTCTCAGTTTTAAACAAAACTTTAAGCTTTACTTATATAGTACTTAAATGTACTCCGAGAAAAGAAAAAATTTTATTTTTATAATATTTTTGTTTTTAAGTTTTTTGTTTTGTTTGTTTGTAACTTTTTGCTTGTGTTTCATTTATTTTGGATTATTAATTTTGTCTGATATTCCTAACATAAACTAAATTCAGAGTTTAATAAAACAATGAGTGTGTTTTAACAGAGGACTCAAAACCATCTCTTAATACAAAGCAACCTAAAAGTGAAAGAGAGAAAAATCTGCTTTCGTAGGACATAGGTACATGTAATCCATGACATAGGTACTATCCATGTCTCCACGATTGTGAATTTAATTTATTTTCAATGTTTATGTTTCCTTAACCTTTTAGTTTATTAATAGTAAGACAAAAATTAAAAAGGAAATTATATTATTTCTATGTTCTTGGTCTTTAGATTTCGACCAGTTCACTATTGTCAGCAGGTTGAATACCGCACATGTTTCGGGCACTTAACATCTGTCCATTATCAAGGCTTAACAAATGGACATCTGTAAAGTGCCTAAAACATCGGCTGTATTTAGCGAGTAGACAATAATGATTCAGACGATTTCCGAAGACCAAAAACATAGAAATAATGTTTGTGACCATGGAAGTCTATCTTTCAAAATCAAGGAAACTTATTGTTTTAAACAGCTTTAAAAAGTGTGGTACATAATTTAACCTTTTAAGGAGTACGGCAAATTGCACTTAAATAGTAATGACGTTAATGAATGTCATGTACAAATATTACAAAAAGAGTGGTGACGTTCTGGAACATCATTTGTTGTGTTTGCTAGCCTAACCTCTTTAATTCATTTTTAAGACACTTTACACAAAATGACCAAGGTAAAGTCATTGGAATGTCTGAATGGAGTAGGGAAAGTAATGAGTGAGAGTAACACCCTTTACTGAGATGAAAGAGGCTTTAGAGAGTGTGGTTTGCTGTTTAGGAACAAACGATTCCCTGTCTACTGGTAAGAAAAAGTATTTGTTCACTACTTCCCGGATATGGTAAAATATGCCGAGTTATATTTGTTGTTCGAACTCGGGAGTGGTTCTTATATATTCTTATTCCATATTTTATTATTTATATCATTGGTTTATTAATGTGTACATGTGTATTTGGCATATAATTGTATAGCTCCTCAATTATAAATGTTTTCCCAAGGCAGATATTTGAAATGCATTGGACCGATACTGTTGTTTAGAGCCCAGTAGTACCAAGAGGTGACAAACATCCATACCTCAGACGCTTCGAACACCAGCGTGACAAACAAGGAAGTTTCAAAAGTGATGCTAAGTATGCTACAATACAACAACAAAATAAAAGGACACAACCTATCAGTGCAATTATTGTAATGTGCCGTTGTGTGTATACCCTTGTTTTAAAGGTTTTCATCAAAACAAAAATATTTAATTTGTAAATTCATTTATTTTTTTAATAAAATTTGCTCATTTTACTTTGTTTTGTATCATATTTAACAACATCTAATCGAGGTTTCACGAATTCAGAAAATTTTTTACTTCTTTAGGCATTTCCTTTAAGTTTTAGAAGTCACTCCTCTGCAAACTATCCCAAACGTCATTACTCCTAAAAGGGTTAAGTTCTAAAGTAATTACTTATAAAATAATTTGAATGCACTATCATTTTTACTGTAACTCGGACCTTAAATAGCAAGGTGATCAATAATTATCAATGATATAATAAATGTTAATAAAAATGTGTACACTCCACGCTTAAAACTATACATAGCGTTAATTTTAAATAATCAATATATACCAGTTTCTAGGAATTATTTTACTAAAAGTTTGGTCTTCTACTTGGCAAAATAAGAAAGGAGCATTACATTTTAGTATTTTAAAATGTGGTATGATTAGGAACTAGGCTAGTCTATTCTAATTTGGATATAAAGAAACAATAAATTATAATATTGAAAGGTAACCTTATGAAATAATTAATATCCTACTTATTTAATATAAAAGTTTAAAACCAGGCCATATTTTATTTATAACTATTTTAATTGCATGAAGTTCAAACTTTTTAAATTATTTATGGGGAGATACTAGAAAGTCATGGAATTTTCATACTCCTAAAATATCCACACAATACTTAATAAGAAATTGAGCCAGTTTCTTCTGGAATTCTTGATCTAAACAATTCAATTTTTCAAAAAGTAAGAATGCAACTGTATAATCGATGGTGCTTATAGTATATTTTTCGGTTATTTATTTATTGTGTTTCTATTTCTAAAAACTATTTATATAAATCACTTACATTTACCACAGTTGAGCAAGTTTCTTGAAGATAAATTAATAATCCCAGGACTTATGTGTACAGAATTTAATTGAAAAATAAATTTTACTGTTGTTTGTTTTATCATAATCTGCTTCGGTATTTACTATAATCAGTTCTTATTTAACTTGGATCTCAGTGGCTTGTACAATTGAAAGAAGCTTTGTCAAATGTGTTTTCTGAAATCCAGGCCAAAAATAGAAAATATATTTATTAGAAGTTGTATTATTTATTCTTTTGTGAAAAAGTTAGACATAATTTTACAAACATCCCAAAATCATTTTTACTCATAATATACCACACCATAAAGATAAGAAAATCTTGTTTCTTAAATGTTGTATAAGGTGTAAGACTTAGTTGCTCAAGGCAATTAATGTTTAACTATCTTTCATAATGTTTAATTTATGTTTCACAGATTACACAGATGGATCACTGAATAGTGAGAACCAAAACCCCAGTTCTGTTGTTATTGTCACGAAATTAAATTTTGAGTGTTTTTTTGTTCATCAACAACATCTAGCGTTTCCACATATTTACTGTTCCCAACATTGGAGAGAATTTCCAGCCAATAAGGTCTGTATTATCAATGATTTAAAGGTTTGTTTATAGGTGATTGCAAGGTCTGACCAAAATCCCACTTTTACTTTTGTACCCCAGAAATACAAAAATATCTTACACAGTTTGAATAAAGAAATAAAATTCCAATGAATAGCAGCAAATAAGAGACCATAAGCTCCTGGTGGTAGAACCTACAACACATGCTGCAGGAGATCTGGAGAGAAATACAGAAGAGAATGATTGTTTCGTAGAAGAGGGGAATCACTGGACAAAGCAGTAGTGTGAGCTTAATTTACACCAGAGACTTAGCACATGCAGTCAGACTTTCGCAGCAAGAACCAGATTGGGACATTTGGTCACACAGGTGTACCTTCTTGTTTTAGTATGTTGGACTCGCAGTTGTGCCAATTGGTAAACTTAGTCACATATCATGCAAGACTGTGAACAGTGAGGTGGAAAACCAGAGAAAGACTGAAAAGTGCTTGAAAGTCATGAACAAGCTAACCTCAGTAATTATTACTATCCTAACAAATATTTTGCTGTTGGACATTGCTGAAAGAGTTTACAGAATGAATTGTAAAATCGGTATCACCTGATGCGGTACTCATGTACTAAAAGGGTAGTTGTTACATAAGGTTTGTCTTTTAAGGGAAGACTTTTGAACTTAACTTTAAGAATACTGTTGTATACTACTCCTAAAACGTTTTTTTTTTTTTTAGAAAACTAACTTCGTGGATTATATGTAACAATACAAACTTAGTAAGTTAGAAGAAATGAGAAGTTTAAAATAACAAAATAGAAAAAGTAAGGTGACATGTCTAGTCAACAGAAATATCTAAATGACAAAGCCCCAATTTGGGTGACCTTTCAACTGACTTATTGCCTTACTACTAATGATTCGGAAAAGAAGGCTAGACTTTTTAGGATGCTGTGCAATAGGGACTAGTATGGCTGTAAAACCTCTGATCCGGTAACTATCATCACACTATATTATGTGTTTAAAAATCAAATAGCAAGCAGTTATGATAACCTGTAACTATGACAATGACAATAATTTATTGCTTCTGACAATAATTTTACATTTATATATACCGGTACACAAAAACTTAAATACAAGAACTAATATGTAATCATCCTGAGAATAGAAACGTGCTTGAGATGTAAAAAAAAGCTAAACACAATTCTCCTAATTACTCTTGAATAAAGAAATTAAGCAATCAACCGAGTCCCTCCAAATCTTAGCACATTCTACCAGTCTTAGTATGAACTCAGTTTTGGGTTTCAAAAATATTCAAGTTATATGCTATTGAAATACATCTTTACAGTTTTAACTTTAAACTAAGAAATACGATAAACTCAAAGACTTTACAGAAACACACATCATCAACTTAATAAATTAACAAAGGAAATTGAATAGAAGTTAGTTATATATATATACATTTTTCATTATTAACTTAAACAAATCAAAGAAAGAGTATTTAAATAAAGTAATATACATTATTCACTTTCATTCTTCAAACATCCGTTAATACAATAAATAAAGGTTCTTATTGTAATTGTACCACATAAAAACCAATGTCTACTTGATCAGTCAATGTTTCCCTAACAGATTTAGAAAATCTAGTTTTATCTGTACAACTTTTGATGTGCTCAGGTACTGAGTTAAAAACTTTTGAAGAGAATTTTGAATAAAGTTTCTTAAAAACGGTTAGATTTGGTTTAGGTATAGATATAATTTTTCTCTTCTTGGCCCTAAGTCGTTTAAACTATATTTAACTATGTTGTAGTATGAAAAACCCATTCTTTTGACAATATTTTTTTAATAATAGAACCAGCTCTGCCTATCATACCTACTTAGATGTAGCATCAGAAACTGACATAAAAACTGAAAATAATAAACATTAGTAATATAACCCACAAAACAGATAGTATACTAAAAGTTTTCTTAAACAATGAATGTATTAACAAACACTTAATTCTATGTTTACAATTATTAAATATATTCAAAACAAAATACTACAATTTTTGGTATAATTCATTGTAAGTTTTGTTAAAATATATTTTAATTCAACTATATAAGTACTTTGTTCTACTGTTTAAAAAAAAAATTATGTTGATTTTTTATTTCTTGGGTGTTTCTGGAAAGCAGCCATAAAATATCAAGACAAAATATTAGAGAGATAAGACATAAAATAATGATTAAATGAAGTTGTTTTGAACAGATTTATTGAGTTTGAGATAGTATTACATTAGTAACACTTCATTCATTCTGTTTTAATAGTTATAATATGTGAAGTTTGCTCAAAAGAAAGCGAAACACAAGAGTTTTAGAGTGTTGCGTATTATTATGTATTCTAACACACTAGCAATTCTGTTTTTCATGGTTATAATAGGCAATGCTTGGTCAACAGAAAATCAAACACAGGAATATTTATATGGACATGAATTTAGCTATGGATTAAAAGGTGGTACTAATCCAGAAGATCTGGATGAATACATTTTAAGTATATACGACAATCCAGATATAACTGAAAGAGACAAACTAATTGAAAATTTAAGACTATATGTATTAACACTTAACCGATATGTTAAAATGATTAAGTTGGGAGATACAGACACAATCTCCTTAGTCCGGAAATTTTTTAAGGAAGGAGGTCCAAAGTTTGTTAAAACACACCGTTCCTTTTCAAGTAAGGAAGTGATCCTAAAGGAGCAATTGAGTTTTCCTGATTTTGACTTTCAACATTATCAGTATTTAAGAATAGATGCAGAATCTGCAGTTGATAAAATCACTGCCCTGTTAAAAGATCTTGATGACAAAGAAACTAAAACAACGTAGGGTTTAAGTGGTAATATTGATTATACATGCCATTTTTGTGTGATCTTTTAGCATACATTAATTGAATAAATATTCCCTTGGCTATATTACACAAATAATATTTAGTTACAGCTCATCGTGGGGTTATTGTAATATTAACAAAAATCGGTAGAAAAGGCGAAACAAAATATATAGTAATTTGATAGCATAAAAATTAGATAAAATTAAAAACATTAGCTATTGTTATTATCATCAAAAGTGATTACTAAAAATAATTTATCTTGGACTAGTAATTATTGTTGGAGGACAAGTAAAGAATTAAAATGTCAAATTCCTATTGGTTTTGTATAAATAACATTTAATGATTTTGTTAAAATTTGTCTATTAAATCCAAACAACTATTTTTGTAAAATATTTAACTTATTTTTAAACAAACAAAAATTCAGCAAAATAATAAATACAAAATATATATCTTTTTCTTCCACTTTAAACATACAATCAACTATTTTACTACAAAAATTTAGTTTTCAAAACTCAACAATTTAATTTTAAAGAAAAAAAACTTAGTGAGTGCCATTCGTCTTTAGCTCTAGGTATCAAGAAGAAAGTGGTCATCTTAATAAAAAATGTAAATACTTTATACTAATAAAAATGCTTTATTTACTTTTAGTACACTTTTCACATTATTTATTGTCTAGCATGAGTTTGGCATTGGTATTTTTTTTAAATCATTTGCCACATTGTAGATTATCAAGATATGAACATACACAAATATAAGAAAAACTAATGTGAACTACATTTAATAAAAACAAATTTTAGTCATGATATTTCCCGTTCCTGTATAGTATGCAATGGTATAGTATTTATTTTTAATAATTAAATTAGTTTATTACAGCCCATTTATATTGCCATGCTAGTCGGATGAATTTATCGAGGTGCACCCAATTTTCCAGTTTAAATAATGTATAAACAACTACAGTAGATAGAAAACTTATATATTATTATATTCAAATATACATATTTATATACTGTGTAACACTGTACAACTATGAAAAAGTACAAAGAAACTGTGACCCAAAATAGAACAAGTACTGTGTGTTTATTTTATTTATTGAAACTTTCTATTAGTGGTGATGCTTATACAAAAAGTTAAAATCAAAATAACTCCATAACTGTTATACAAACTACAAGGTGGAATGACAGCTGACCCCCCCCCCCCCCCCCCCCCTCTTTTCACCCTGTTATTTACCTCCCGTTGTTAAGTGGTATTGATTGGATCTGAAGGTCTTGAAGAACAGGTACTCAAAGTTTAGCTACAGTAAAGAAAAGTTTCATGTGCAGAAGGTGGGAATTATCTTCTTGGGGTGAGTGAACTTCTTCTTTGTTAATATGTCAAACTGTTGGTTTAGTATTCCGTAGAATTTCATATTCTATTTATTAATTATATTTTACATTAGCGTATAAAATTTCTAACTTATTTTATTTTTCCAGAGAATTTAACTGTGAGTAATTTATAGAATGTTTTAGAGGTAGTAAAATACTAAATACTCTTTATGAAAACTTAGTTTATGAAAGATCTTGCACCCTTTCATAATTAAATATTATTTACTTTAGTATAGTTTGATTACATTATAAGAGTAAAATATCTGAAAGTAAAACATTTTATCATTATAATAACTTTTATTATTTGACTATTGAATTTTCTAACAATTAAAAATGTTAACTAAACATAAATTAAATTTACTTTTAAAAATATATTTAAATGTTAAACAATTTAAATTTATTTGATACTAAAATTAAATGAACAATAACAACTTTTAAGACGTTAAGGAGGGTTAAATAAAGTCTATCAAAAAATACTCTTAAAATCCATGTGTTTGCAGAACTTCAAAATAAAAATAGGGAAATGGTGACATAATAATGTCAATATAGGTAACTATCCTCTCATATTGCTTCTCTCTTGAGAGAAATAAATTCAAATAATACCAGAAGTGTGCTCATATTAATTTCAGTAAAATTGGAGTGAATATAAAGTATTTTGTCTTAAATGTAAATGCAGGTTCATGGTTTTCATTAAATATTATTTGAATAAGTTCTGAATTGATCCTGGCTCGTTTGTAATAATTTATGAACCGCAAAATTAATTTGGTAAAAGGTCGTCAGAGTTTTATTTTAAAATCTGAATGTTATCATAGCATGAAATAGTAAGAGGTCACATAACCGATGACCCTAATGTCAATAGGTTGTTCGTTCTTGTAATTATCATGTCTGATTATAAAAACTTAAGCTTGTGTATGTAATTTTAATATTTAAAAATACTGAAGATGGAAAAGATTTCAGGTTATTAAATTGTATTTTGTGAACAGTGATTTGATTATGAGTATACAATTTGAAGTTATTTTGTATAAGTGAGCGACAAATTTACTCGAAATAATGCTATAAAATATTATATTGTTGGAAATTATGTCTTGTCTACGTTCCAATATTAGAACTTTAATATATTCGATGATGGTTTATCAGTTTTAGTACTTATAAATAATTGTTCTTTTGATCTACTGTGTTACATTGTTGATTTTGTAATATGAAGTTAGTCAGTATTTTTACATTTTTATTTCTTCAATGCAATACTATTTATGTTTCTAATGTAAAAAAAAATTTAGAAATAGGTTATGAAGTTGAACATTTTGAACAGTTTGATGATAACATAGTAAATATATACCTAGATCCTAAGAAAGAAGATACTAAGAAATATAAAAATGAAATGGACGGGCTTTTTGTTGCACTGGGAGGATATATTAGATTAGTTAGAGGGAATGTATCGGAGTATATTGAAAAATCATTTGCTTTAAAAAAACAGGGAAGTCCATACTCAATACAAATAAAAGTTGATAGAGAACATTTCATTAAAAAAATGTGTTGGGGAGAAAAGGACATTAAATACTTTGACGAAACAAGAGAAAAAATTCAAAATAGATGGAAAGAGTTGTTGGAATTATTAAAAGGAATTGATGCAGTACGTTTTAACAAATTTGATTGTTTCTTAAAGGACAACCCTGTTTATGATTCAGTTTCAGAATCGTTGTCTTACCATGCATTAGAAGATGATTAACCTAACATCTCACCTGAGTAAGAATTTTAAAGCAAACTGTACATAAAATGTGTGAGTGTTTTACATTTATTTTATTTAAATATTTCTTAACTTCATTTAAATCAATACAAACGTTATTTATTTAAATTGTGTATAGTTACTACCAAAATTAATATAAATATATCAATGATAAAGCTGGAGTTTTTATAAATTTGTTTTATCTGTATATTATAATATTAATTAAAATAATTTATAATTTATTAATATAGATTTTGTTTGAGTTGTTTTATACTCATTATAATATAAACTTGAAATCTGTAACACTCATTTGTTAACTGTCCTACTATATGAAAAAAGCAATGCAATAGTTTACTGCATTTTCCTCAGTTGACAATGTTTTCTCTAGAAGTAACATATTTTACAAAGATTTTTATTTTGTTTTAAGTACACATTTCAAAACATCCTTTAATAATTAGGTCTGCTGGTCTTGTTGGTTGTTTCACTACTGCTTTTTTACTTTCAAGCAAGTTTCTAGATTTAAAGTTTCTAAAACCATTCCATATTGTTTTTGCTACTAAGAGACTCTTTGCTTATTAATAGTCATGGAGAGAAGTTATCTGTGGATCTCATACTGAATAAGCAAAATTAAAATATTTTGAAAATACTCTATGATGTAAAATATTTAACCAAATATGCATTTTTCATAGGTAATTATTTTGATTTCCCTTTCAGAGTTATTATAATAACATATTATGTAATACATAATATATCAAAATATTCCCAGACTGATTTTTTTATAAATTTATTGAGAAACATTCAAACTTTATCAATTTAGAAATCTCCCCTGCCTAGTAACACATTTCTCCCAACCAACAGTTCCTACACTGCTAGAAGCATGTAGAAAATGTGATTTTTGAATTCCTGTCTAGTTTCTACAACGATTTTTGATTCATCTCCTCAATTAATTGTGTCAAATCTTCAACCCTTTGGAGGGCATATTAAATAAAATGATCTAATATTTGAACTAGATTAAAAGTAAATACAATCTAAAATTTGCTTATTTACATAAATATTAAACCTGGGGAGTAAAAGAAAGTTGGCAAGGGCCAAATCATGTGGGTACAGAGGTTGAGGAAGAACTGTCATACATTTGTGTATTCAAAACTCAGAAATAACAAGTGCTGAATGAACAAGTTCATGACTTTACTTACAAACACTTTCAAACAATTGTCTTAATCTTCAATATAATATAAATGATTGTTTCTCTGACCTTGTGGAAGGAATTCATTACAAATAACTCCTCTACTGTAATAAAAGAAAACAGACAGAAATTACTTCTTGACTGATATGCTTTCTTGGTTTTTAGAGAACCAAATTTGTGTTTAATATATACAAATACTTTAATATAATATAACAGCATTTTCCTAAAGAGGTTATTTACAAATAAGATTAAACAAATAAAAGAGCACTGTGGCGTCAAAGTCACACTGATTTAAATAAAAACCCCGAACTACTAACACTGTAGTGTTAAAACCCTCTGAGGATGATGACCATGTCATAGAAATGTATATAAGGGTAACGTATTAAACATAACTTACAATTTAGTTGTTTAGTTATTGTTTTTGTTCCTTGTTTTGTGGTTCGGGGTTTTTATTTAAATCAGTGTACAAATAAGATGTTAATTTATTATTAAAATAAAGCATTACACTAATAGTACAGTAAAATTAGACCCAAACTACATAATAAAAAAAAATGGTCTGATTTTTGGAAATTGTTCATTACCCTTTGCTCTAAATGTGGTAAAACGTCCCCACCGAAATAGCGTTGGATTTGGGGGTGGGAGGGGGAAGGTATAAAAACAGTGAGTTTTCTAGGTTTTTTGCAAATATCTTGTAAACTTTTAAATTTACCCTCAGTATATGAAATCTTAAACTAAACAAACTACATCTTCTATCAAATATATACAAACTCTTCTCTTTAGAGCTTAGTTTGTTCTGTAACTTTTTAAAGTATGTTAAATACTCTACAAAAATTGTTTATACTTTTTTACTATTGCTGTGAGCAATAGTTTTGGAGATATGGAGGGATTCAATTTTTTATAATTCACCATAAATTTACAAAAGTAATTGAGCTTACCATAAAATGATTGTAAAATAGCACATTTTCAAAAGTTTTTGGAACTAAAACCATTAGGAAATTACAACTACCACCAAGCCCTAGCCATGCCATACACCACACTACCCTCCCCCTCTTTGGCTCACCTCCTCCTCCTCTAAAACCCCCTCTCTTACAGGAAGTGGCAACCTTACTCCACCACTCCTCCACACCTGCTTCTCTAATCCCAAATAAACAAGGAGTCTCACCAGTGCATCTCAAGACCAATTGAGCTTCAAAATCTTTAAATTTTTTTTTGCTTCGTTTTTTTACAAAAATTACTAAAAAATATTCAAACATATAGATAACGACCTATCTTACTTGCTAAGTCTATTAGATAATGTTTATAATAAACCAAAACAACAAACTATTAATTCTCAACTTAAATAAACCTAAACACACTGGCCTATATTTTGTTTACCTATATAAGCTAATGTTTACATTAACAAAAAAGGCTCCCAAAATCAATCAGATATTATGCTGTTATTTACACAGTTTTTAAAAGACAACTACTACTTCTAAAAATTAAAAATAACTACATATACATGTTTACCTCCCTAATCGTTTTAATATATGTTAATGTTAACAATAACTAGAAGCTCTCTTGAAATATATACTATTGTAAGTTTGTAAGTATATACAAATCATGTAAACTCACAATAACTCATAGAAACTCATTAACTCTTCGTCACCTTGAGCTAAACAATCATTCCTTTTCCAAACTATTTTACCTTCCTATCTACTCAACGTAACTCCAATCACTCTCTGAATCCACTTGGTAGGCACTTGATCGATGTCTTCATCTTGCAAGATTAAGTTTTCATCCTCATCGTCATCAATGGGTAATTCAGTGTTGCTGCATCCATATCCAGCACGGTTGGTGCACATGGTTGAGCACTGAAAGCCACTTCCTTGGCACTCACAATTGTTGAGACACTCTCCTATATATGAGCAAGTAATTATGTGTAACAAGTGTTACGGAGCAGCAGAATGAGATGTTGTTGTAGGATGCAGATGCAAACTGATTTGTTTCCACCCCATTGCAAAGGGTCTTTCTTGCAGCTGCGCCACATTTTTACTTGACGGTACACTCTCAATGAATACTCTATTGTGGGAAGTAGAGTAGCTAACTTAAAATTGCCTTAGACCGACAGTTTTGCAACAATTTTCAAGTTTGTTTGATGACGTAAAACATCTAAAGGTTGGTATTTCTCCCCTCCATATATTGCAAGAAAAAGTTTGTTACCAGCATCAGCAACATCGTCTGCTTCTGCATTTGACTCGTTGACAATAAGCATTTTACTCCTCAATTCCACATCCCCTTGAACTTTCTTAAAAAAGGCAGTTTTACCTTTCCTATTGCAAACACAGAATCGTAACCTGTAGAGGCATAAACAGACAATAAAACTGCTTTCAGTTCTCCTAATTCATGCTGTAGCGCTGGAATGTTGTGAACTTTATGTGGTTCTTTGCTTTTAGCATGCACAAGCATATTTAAGCTGAATTTTTTGGAAGTAAGAACCACCAACAAGACTAATAAGTATATCGTCACCTATTACATTTACTACCTTCAGCCCATCTTGAGCTGCTCTGATAGCTTTCGGGACAACCAGAGTGTCTGCATCTACAGGTGCCTGGAGCACATTACATCCTTTTGTTTTTAAGTGCAATCTCAGGAGAGATATTAGTTGTTCCTTGTTTTCGCGTTTAATAGGAATTAACTTTGCTTAAAGGCAAGGTAACTTGGATGGAATCTTTGACTTTCACGTATACGTTCAAGCAGAACAAGTCCTTAGTAGATGTTTCTCATCTTTTGTATTGAGCTCTTCGCTGTAGCCATCAAACACGATATCAGCTTTTCCATAGTGAGTCAATACATAATCACAGTACTGTTGGCACATCACCCTGAACGTCACTGAGTGTTGCCAAGCCTCCTTGGATGTAGGTGCCCTCCATCGACAACAAACAATTCTCCCTGTACCACCACATCATCAGATTGATCAGTTGCTCCCCAAATTAACAATTTCTGCATTGACTATTTTGTGCCTTTCCTCATCAGACCATTTTCATCAAAATCAAAGTTCAGGAGGGTATATGCATAGTTCATAGCCAAATATTTTTTGCAATGCTTGCTCTTCTGTCCTCAATGTACAAACCAAACGGTGAAGAAGCTGGTTAACATGGGTTGTGTCTTTCCTAATGTTTGACTGATTTGATCACAGCTGCTAAAGATCTGACGGTGTGCTTCCTTTTCAAACGAATGTCACTGAACTGCATACCTTAGATCTCCTGTATTGCAGATAACCCAATGTCACAGGCCTTGTCACAATTTGTTATTGCATCAGCCAAGAAACCTTCAGCTGTTGAAAGAAAAGACAGCTGAGGAGGTTTCGAAAATGGATTGTGTTGCTGAAACCAAAAACGACATATATGTTTGGCATTTCATTTCTGATGAGCATCATGAAGCTGAATCAACAGATGTGAATCTCTCAATTGCTTCAACAATCCTAGAGCTTGCCCGCATAGATTTAACCCAGACTATGACTGCTGACAGTGGGGAGCAGGTGCAGTAGCGCTGACTAGAAACCTGGGGAAGGGGTAGCCGGTGTCGCCGTGCTATGAGTCATTGCCTTCTACGCGGTCAGTAAACACTAAGCACTACCAATACGGCCCCATCAAACACTCAACCACACGTCTTCTGAATTTTATTTTTAAAACATTACCCCCTAATGTTAATTATATGGTAAATCATCAATTAATTGTTAATTTAAACACGTTTTAAACCATACCTACAGAAATACCTTACTTTTACCCCCTCTATATCTTCAAAATTATTGGTCCTAGCAAAACAACTATGGAACCATTTTTGTACAGAATTTAACGTACTTTAAAAAGTTGTAGAACAAACTAAGCTCTAAAGTGAAGAGTTTACAACATATTTTTCAAAAAACCTTAGAAACACACAGTTTTTACACCTCCCCCTCCTACCTCAAACTCGATGCTATTTCAATGAAGACTTTTTACCACATTTAGTATTTTTTTCTTCTAATTTTACTTTCTCACTATACTATAGTTATAGAAAAAGTATAGTGATCGCAAAAAAAATCGATGTTCAGATTTTCGTAGAAATATCCATTTTGGGACCCCTGAGTCCAAAAAAGTGGTTTCTACAAAATGTCTGTATGTATACAAAGCTAGAGCGAAAACTATTTGATCGATTTCAAACAAATTTGCACCAGACATGTCAAATAGGCCTGTGTAAATGCACGAAAAACAGTTTTGAAAAATTTTGAAAAACAACTCCCTTTTTGGCAAAAAAACCCCAAAAATCAGTTATTTAAAAAAAAAAACGGCTCTAACGATTTTGATAAAATTTGGCTTATTTGTAGCCTTTAATATACCATATGCAAAAAACCTCATCTTTCTAAAAACTCTCATTTAGCTAATAATAATAATAACCGATTTTTGGGGGTTTTTTGGCCATAAAGGAGGTTGTTTTTCAAAAACTTTTTTGTGCATCTAAACACACCTAATTGACATGTTTGGTGCAAATTTATTCGAAATTGATCGAATAGTTTTCTCTCTAGATAATAATAATAATATTTATTAGTTAATCTCCTACTTTAATAAATAAACCTCTCCTACCCCACCTACAAATTATGAAGTCAATGTGAATCTGTTTAATAATTTAAATATGTTTGTGAGAAATTATGTGCCAGTTCCTGGTACCGTTTATTACTGTTCTAATAAATAAATACATGCTAAAAACACTTTTTAAATAATCAAATCAAAATTACTAGATAACCCCCACCCTTAATATTGAACCATATGAGTCTATTGTCTATGTACAAAAAGAATTTGAACTATGAAAATAATATGTTGGGTCCAATAAACCATAAAATATAGCAACAAGAAACCACTGTAGATTTGTACTATCGCTCATCTCAGATAATAACAGTTTAAATTTTATCAATTTGTTGATCTTTCAGCTTTAGCATAAACATGACAGAACAAATACATTGAATCTTTTATTTAATGAATAACAAATTTTCATACAGACAAAATGAAGTTATGTATTGTGATTGCTTTATTAATTCACCAATGTGGAGTATTCAGTCAGAAGAGTGCCTCTTTGGAGCCAGATACAGATAAATGTTATGAAGTTCGTCAATTTTATAATTTAGATGAGAAAATTGTTGACATTTTACTAAATCCAAACAAAAGTTACAGTGAAATATTGACAAACGATTTGCACTCGTATGTTGTTGGGCTTTATTGTTACATAAGACTTATAGAGAAAAGAGTGGCAGGATTTCTTCAAGAAGGGTATAGATTACAGAATCAAGGTGGACCTAAATGCCTTCAAGTGCAGTATGATAAAGAACATTTGTTTACAACAATGGAGTGGAATAAAACAGACATTACATTCTTTAATACTTTACACAAAGATGTTTTAGTCACTTGGGAACATTTTGTAATATTATTAGAAGACATGAAACGTATGACTACAAGAAATCCTAACATAAAAATACCAGAGTCTAGTATTATTTCAGGTTATTCAAGCATACAGTCATTTATTAACTTAACAACGTCATCAGAATAAACGACATCAGGATTATTGTAAAAACATACAAATGACAGGTGTAAGCAAATAGAAATAATTAGGTACTTAGTTTTGTTGTTTTAATTATATGGTAAAATATATGTTTTATGAAGTACACATATTTATTCTCTCTGTTTTATCATTTATTTTATATTATTTTAAATAACAACAAAGTTCATATAGAAATTGTCTAGCTAAACTGTAATTTATGAATACAATGGTATACTGTAGGCATCATTCAGTATATTCACTGTTTATAATAGTATTGTGTTTATAAAACTTGACCAGTAGATACCAGCACATTTTATGTTCAATGTGATTTGATCTGATGATTTAATTAAAAAATAATGTAAGCTTATAAAACAAAGACAAATGTATTTAATTCTGAATTTTTATATTTATTTTTTTAAATCCCTACATGTATTTACTTATAATGTATTTCTTGTCAATTATTTATAACATGAAACGAAATAAATTATTTAACTAAGAAAGCTTTTTTTGTACAGTATTTTTATTGTTCTTAAAAATAAACATATTTTTTAAATGGTTTTTAATAATGAATTACTTGTTTTCATTGTAATAATTGTTTAAAAAAAGCTTACGTTTGCCAATATTTTAAACATTTTTATAACCATTAACACATCCTTTTCTTCATAATATTTATTTATAGATTATACAATTAATTGCTAAATTTTAATTTTTACTGTGGCAGCTCAACTAATTAAATATTTCCTACCTTACCTAATGTGTTTTAGGCAGATACCGTACCCATTATCAGGTAAGTAAACAAAACAAACATTTATATAACCTAAGCAACATATCACTTCTTATGGGGGTTATTAATATAACAACTATTTATGTGCATGAATATAACGATAAGATGAAGTTTCAATGAAATAACGTGAGTATTGGAACAGTAAGTAGATATTGAAGAATTCTATGTTTATGAGGGTTACAGATCTAATCTAAAAGAGATGATTCCTTGGTCATAGAAATTGTTTATATATTTGTTTGTGTTGAATTTTTGACCTCCCAAGGAGTGATATGATTTTTGTGTTGAATATGCATAATTGAAACTGCTTTAGTTCAGATAAGATAAACTTAAATTAAAGATTTTATTTGGAGTATTTAAATTATAAACCTCTCACAAAGGGCTAAATTTGAGCTGTAAAATAATTTTTATCAGTTATACTGATAAAAAATATTATGTTATTTTCATAAAGAACAGTTCTATGAATAAAGCTCCATTCTTAACCTTCTAAACGTTCTTTAAACAAAAGTTATTATAATTTAAAAATTGAAATCATAAACTAGGCTTATATACATTTTTAAACAATATCGTAGTTCATGTTCGGAGTTCGACTACGAAACGCTTCTTTGTAGGTAATAAGATAGAAAAAAAGTTACATGACAGTACCAAAAAGGTAATAATAATAATGTATAACTATATATAAGGAAATTTATATGTTTCAAAGTTTTATTTACTACCTAATTTAATAGGACAGATTTTAATAGGTAGGTCTGATATAAGTTAGTTTAAATAAAATAATATACAGTATTAAGTAATACAATACATATTTACTTACAAACAAAATTGAATCTTAAGTGTTATATGTCACAGTTGATCTTATATCACTGTTTAATCACGTTAAGTAAGCAATATAAATATCAATCAATTAACTAGACTACTTTATTGCTTCAATCACTTTATAATTTGATTGTAGTTTGTAAAAGATGTGAATTATGTTTTTAAAATATTCAATTAAAATTTAGGATGAAGATTTTATTTTATATTTTGCTTAATGTTTTATTTATTCAATATGCTACTCCTAACAAAGACCAGAGAAACTTAAGAACTTATGGAGTTGAAGATATGACAGCATGGGATGAAAGTATTGTGAAATTTTATGAAAATCCTAGTGAAAATAAAACAGATACACTAATAGCAGATTTTGAGTACTACACTGTTGGTCTTTTTCTGATCATTCGGTGGATTGAACAAGACCAGGAACATATGATCAAGTTAGCAAAAGAACTAAGGGACAGTGGGGGCCCAAAGTTCCTTCAAAGACATATTAATAGCACGAGTTTAAGGTCAGAAACAAATTGGGATGACTACCATACTAGGCTTTATGAAAGGTCGAGAGAAGATGCTGAGGATGCGTGGGAACGATTACAAAAAGCATTAAAAAAAGCAGAATTTATTGCAGATTTTGATAAAAAAAATAGCTGAATACTCATAACAATACAGGACTTTAGCAAAAAGGTAAAATTTCTTGTAATTTTAACAACACAGTTCTGTAATTATGATTTTTGTTTTTGTATATATGTTCAATATTACATAAATAAAAATTAAATATATGTATATACATACAACTTGTTTCTCATAAATTGAGACAAGTTATTTGAATGTTTACATAATTTATTTTGTGTTTATATTACTTTTTCGATTATTTTCGAGTTTGAAATGAAATGAAAGTTCATGAACTTAATAAAGTATCTGATAGCAAATACATAAAATAATTTCTCTAAACTTATTTGCAAACTATAAACTAGGCTGTGTATTAAATACAACTTTAAACATGTTATTAATACGTCCAAAAGAAAAATATGTATAGACTGACACTTAAAATAATTATACTTTGCATGAGTACTAAGGTAGCAAAGCAACAATTTTTCAATACAATCTAGTATTTTTTAAATTTTTATTCTGGGCAAAATAAATCAACCCAGATTAATAAAAAGTAAGATAGATTTTTATCTAATCACTTATATATGGTATAAGATAAAGATTTATGAGTTTAAGCCTATAATTAAACAAAGAAGTTAATCAAATTTCATTGATAATGGATTGCAATATCTAACTACATATTTTCTTTTGTCTAATTCTATAACTAGAAATAAAAAAATTAGGCATCTATACACTTTATTTTGGTTTCATAAATGGAAATTAGTTTAAAAAATATAATTATTATAATCCGGAATGATATGACTTTAAATATTATATGTTTTTTGATGTGTTGGACACTTGTACCATCATTAAGTGCAAATGATACAACTGATCCAGAAAACAGAATTTTTGGAATAGAACATTTAGATCAGTTAAACAATAATATTTTGCAGTTTTATAATAAATGTAACAAGTCTGAAAGTTCAAAATTCTTTTCATACTTGCGATCTTACATAATTGAAATTTTTCTTTACATTCAACTAATTGAAAATGGAGAAGAAAAAATCATGCAAAAGGCTTTCATGTTAAGAACAAACGGAGGACCTGAATTTTTCAAAGTAGCAACTGAAAGACAGAATTTTCCTAAGGAAATAGGTTGGGATGAATCAGACACTAAGCTTTATATTAATTTAATGATAGATGTAGAGCAAGCATGGAATAGTTTAAGTAGAATGTTGGATGTTATACGTTGATATCAATTGCTGCCCTAAAGGAGTCTTGTTTTATGTGTGAATCATTTGTGGGTAACCAAATGAACCCAAACAAAGGATTATTTAGATTAAAAATTAAAGTTGCCAATTAAGTAATATAAATTGTATTAATTAAAGTTTATTTTAACTGTAATGAAGTAATTCTTTCTTCTAATAGTGAACAAAGGTTTCATTTATGTTAAGGTATACTCACTATGATAGTATTACTTTAATTAAATAAGTAGTAATTACTGTAAAAACAAATAATTTGCAAAGCACTACCTTAACCCTGTCACTGCTATGCCAGTTTATTTACGTTCTGCGACTGGTGTATTGTAGTGCTATGCCAGTATATAAAAGCTCGTTTTAAAACTTATAGCTTGTATTATTTTTCACTGGTAAGTGTTGCTCCTCCACTATCAAATATATGAACTACTGGACTTGAATCTTCATATGTTACTTAAAACAACTGTTAGTGTTACACTACAGAGAGCAGAGTTATTCACACGCTTTAGTTTACACAATGGCGGCTTCTTATGTTGGACTTACTAAAAGCAATATTACAGTGTTGAATGACTTAGTGAGTACTTAGGAAAGTTAAGATGATGAAAGTGATTTAATAACTGATTTAATTAGTGGTAGTTCTTTTTAATTCAGATAACCTTAATATGCCATATGGCATCTTCTAGTTGCCACGTGTGCCGAAAACTCCGCCCATGGGCATGAGACGTGTACAATAGAGACCCAACAAAAAAGTTTTTTTTAAAACTAATTTAATTTTTTTTAATTATGATCAATAAATAAAGAAAAAGTATATTTAGCAACCCATAAGGCTCATTTATTTTTTCTGATCAACACGTAGTATTTAAATGACAACTAATTTTTCCAACAGAAAATACTGCATTGTCCTGCTGCTGGCAGTCCAAATTCAGCACACGGATGTTGCAACTGTACAATACAGCACTAAAAGGGTTAAACAAATATTGTATAAGACTACTCAATCAAATTAATTGTATAGTAAAAATATTCAATTCAAACTTAGATCCTGCTCATTGTAAAATATTATAGGTGGCCTGCTTTAAAATTGTTGAACTACATGATCGCACAATTTGGATGGAAGTAGTTTGGATTACCTTATAGACCAGACTTGTCAAAGCAATTCCTGGCCAGTAACTGCTATGGAGATAATAATGATGTCAGTTCAGGTGCAACATTGGTGTATGTAGATGTAATAGCATGAAGAAGTTGGTTATCCATGGTGACAAGTGCTATAATAATGGCAAAATTATGTAAGATTGTATTAATTTTGAAACAATAAACAACAGTACTTACTTTCCAAACACCAATCATAATTTTCCAACAAAATAAGTTACATTTAATTATGACAGTGTAAAATAGTTGCTTTTGCCGGCTAAATTAATGCTATCAGTTAATTTATAATTTAACTAGCTGTTTTATTCTATGAAATAACCAGTTACAGCATATAAGAAAACGTTTTAACTGCCAAGAACAGATATACTCTTTAACAGTAACATAGATGTAAATTAAAATAATGAGAAGGTGTTGTTTACATTTATTGTGGGTACTATACTTTATCTAACATAATTATTGCTTCTCAATCATGGTTTATAAACTCATTGGCACTATTTAATTAAATATTTTATCTTTGATTTTATCAATAACATTAAATGAAAACAATAAAGATTGAAGAAACCATTTGAGTAAAAATAACTTCAAAGTATACAATTTCCAACCATTGTCTAAAATTAAATATTGTTCACCTTACAATTGTATTTAATGCTATCTATAATCAGTATTGTTTACCCCGCCGTTATTATTCATGGCGGACTTAGTCAAATTCTAAACAACACATCCATTGTAAGTGAATTGGAAAACAGACAGTTAAAAAATTTGGATAAGTATATTGAATATGTATATGACAATCCAAACCAGAATGTAAGTGCAAAGTTCTTTTCTACTATTCAAAAATACACTGATAAACTCAAATACTATGTTACAAAAATAGAAAGTGGTGATGATGACATAATTAAGGCATGTATTCGATTAAACGACAACGAAGGCCCAGAGTTTCTAAAAATGGGTGTAAACCAAAAATGGTTTAAGGAAGAGATGGGATGGACAGATGAAGATGTTGACTTTTATAACAACGCTTTGGAAACAGCTGAGATAACCTGGGGAAATGTGAGGGCTCTAATTAATAACCTTGATCCACACATACAGAACATTACAGTTAAATATGATTGTTAGGCTAACTCATTTTATATATGATTTAATATTATATATTTACAAAAAATAATATAAAACAATAAAAATATGTTTATTATATATTATTTTAAATTTAAA
>JAGFPH010000045.1:1444607-1470905 GCA_018207615.1 Philaenus spumarius
CGAAGTTACTTTATAAAGATATTAATTTTGACTGCTCTAGGCTAGGCTATATAAGTTAGGTTGGTAGGTTCATACTGAATCTTACATTTCATTGTATTTTTATTTGTTAACCAGGACTCTTTAACTTTGAAATTATTTAGATATATACAAAATGTTACAATAACTATCCAAATGTATAAATTATTTGTTGTGCAGATATTTATTGAGTCTTGTTCCTTTTAATGTGTAGAAATTAAATAACATATAATATAATATTTTTAAACATAGTTTTTTATAATATAAAATAAAAACAAAATATCCATGGAATGTTGCTGCAGGTATAACTTTATATGAACACATTTTACTTCAAAAATTATTTTTATAACTCATTTCTTTTTAAACTAATTACTTTCTTAAATACTTTAAGAGGATAACTTTTTAAGTAAGAAAAATACAAGATTTTTTTAAATCACAATATCATATTTAACTTGTCCTATCTTAACAATTGTCAATAGATAAAACTATTATGAAAACTTTCTTTTGTGATAATTGATAATTTAAGTTCAATCTTATAATATGAAATGCATGCATTTTAACTTATTTGTTTGTCTGTTTTATATATATATATATATATATATATATATATATAAAATATTAACAAAATTGGATACATGTTTTATGTTTCTGCTAACCAAAATTTGTCAAACATTCAAGGATTGAACAAAGGTTCTTATACATATAGCCTACCTAAAATCCTTTGACATGGTAGCTTCATTTTTAAACTTCAAGATATATAAACTTTGAGAAGACAAAAATATTTCGGAACTTCTACATAAAAGGTAAAATATGTATCAAGCACATTAAATTTTCATCAGAAATGGAGGTTTATAATTTCTCGTTAGTTTTAATTGACTCAAGTTTAATATAGTAGGAGTTCAAAATATTTTTTTAATTACAATTATTTCATTATTTATCATAGTAAACCGTAACCTCTCATTCCACACAGATTTTATTTATACATTTTATTTTTCTTAAAATCTCTTTTAACACAAGCTTTGTAATTACTATTATAATAAAAGACTTTCTATAATTAAGTTTTGTTTTTGTTTTGTTTTGGTATTAAGATTGATTTGTTTGGTTAAATTTTTTTTTTCGACTCATATCTAGTATCAAACTTTTGAAACATTAAATGATTGATAACTGCTCTGGCCAAATATTTAATCTCCAAATAAATCTGTGATTACAGTTGAGACTGGTAACACAATTTGTCATAACAAACAACCAACATTATATTAGGAACTAATGTAGGTAGTTTATTATACTAATTAAAATGAAAGTAGTTATTGTTTTAACTGCTTTAATAGCTCATTATTGCTTAGTGAGTTCAAATGATGAAGACTTAAAAGCAGCTGATGCTGAGGATGCAAGAAAGTACAACGTCAAAGTTTTAGAAAAAAGTATATTAGACTACTATAAAAGCCCCGAAAAATCCAAAGGACAAAAGTTAGTTGATGACTTGGGCTCATATGTTACTGGACTTTACAGGTTCATGAGAAAAATGAAGGAAGGTGATAAAATAGTGACTCAAGAAGGTATAGAATATTTTAATAACGGACAGCCAGAATTTATGAAGTTACCTTATTATGAAAAAGAATTCAAAAAATTAATGAATTGCACAAATTATGAAAGTCAACATTACAGATATTTACGAAAGGACATTGAACTTGCTTGGGAACATCTACAAGAACACATAGAGGATTTAAAAGCAACAACTACAGAACCTACAGCTACAGAATGATTTCTGGTGTTTAGTTTTGAGCATATAAATAAAGTTTAATGTATTCAATTAACTGTAAACAACATAATTTTGTTTTTACACATTAAATAAAGTGGTTACCTAATACATTTATATACATGTGCATTTAGATATATTTTATACAATTCTTTCAGAAGCTTTTCTTCAGAAGTGTAGCAATCTGAAATGTACTATATTTTTCACTAACATTTTTTTTCTCTTACAGCTGGTTTAAACAAGGACATTATTTAGTTTAGTAGTACTCAAACCAGTAACCTAAAAAAGCATTGTTTTTTTTTTTTCATTTACACATTTTTTCTACCTAAATATAGTTTAGCAACCTCTTTAGTTGAGTTCAGATAAGAAGATTTACATTAGAGAAATATGTAAACAAATTTTAAAGATGTCACTCTATGAACTTTAAAAGTAATTTAGGAGGTAATAAATTAGTTAACAATAATTGATTGGAAAAGACAACAAGAATGAGAGTAAAAATACCGTATTGCAGATGAGTTCTCTAATGTAAATACTTTTCTCTTTAATGAATTGGTTTGAGAAGATCGAGAAGAATTTTGTTAATTTTAAGAATGTCGGAAGAAACTTTTAATGAATTACTAGATATTGTTGGACACATAATTCAAAAATCAGACACTGTTTGAGAAGTGCACTCGGGTAAAATTTAAAATCGTGCAATACATGATTGCTTTAGGAAACAATATTCAAAGTTATTTCTTCTTAGTTTCTAAATCATGTATTTCCAGCGTGATTCCAAAAATATGTGATGTTAAAAATACTGCACAGGTAAAGAAAGTCAACGGCCTTGTTTATTTCTTTACAAAACACATTTTTAATTCTAAAAATATTTATATGTTTGGGAATGTAGTGTCTTCTCCCTCTATCCACATCATTGTGAGTTTGCACGGAATCATTCAAATTTTTCATCTTGTGTACACTTAAAAGAGTTCAGTTCACTTAAAAGAGTTCACAGACGTTTTCAACTAAATTTACTACTTAACTAAAGTAAGGCAGGTGTTTAGGGCAGTCCTGTCCAAAGAAACTGGAATTATACATTCTATCTTGTCAACTAAACAAACTCAAAGTTATTAACTTACTAATTATTACTGCCAGATCCTTTTCTGAGAAAGATAACGTTAGTTTGCCATTTTAAACAGAGGTATCAAATTTATGCAGCTTAAAATACTTTTCTTCAGATGAAAGTAACCAATAGGTTTTTTGACTTAAACCAAATAAAAATTGTTCATTTAATGTAGACTGTAACAATTTTAAAATAATTCTATCATAAATTTGAATGTTATAAATTTTGTCAAACCTCACTGGATGTTGGAGGAAAATTAAATAATGCAACAATTTTCTTGAGCTGTGGAGATTTCACAAAAATTTAATATGACTACTTTTTTCTGTAAAAGTAACTGTAACGAAATATTTGTGAATATATGTATTGTGTGACAATTGACCTTCAATGTAGGCACCACTTGGGTCGATAGAGACTTGAGACATTTTGTTTAGAGCCACAATATCTTGGTTCATACTAAAATGTAGCTTTCCCAGAATTTTTTCATAGATGGACCATATTTTTGTCTAATTTCTGTTAAGAATTAATGGTTACATTCAAAAGTCGTTTTTAATTTTAAGGTGTGAGACACTTTTCCAATAACCACGCCAGGATGAAGACCGGATCTTTTTCTCATATTTGGAAGAGTGGCAGTCTTCCAAGTTTCACTATTCATAACTTTCAATAAAATCCTCATTATCAATAAAACTAACAGAATGTTCCAAATAGAAATGCTTGTTTAAAACTATTCTTCCAAAATAATAGCAGCAAGAGATGTGCTCAAAAAATCTTCCAGTTCAGATCGACACATGAGTGGTAAAAATTAATTTATGGTTCTCCAAAAATTAAAATAACCCAAGTTTATTTAAAAATATATTTTAAGGTACTTTTGAAAATATTTTTTTTTAAAGTAATGGTAACTGATGTAAAATTTCTTTTTAAAATTTCCATTGGCTAATATTTTGATAAAGAATTTGACATTAATATTTACAAAAAATATTGGCAATTTAGAGGTAGAATGGAAATGTGTCTATAATCAATTAAGAACTTAAGTATTTACAATGGTTGAAAAGTTTGATTATGTCTATAATCAATTTATTAATCATATAATAAGTTGAATGCAATCACTTCCAAAATTATCAGTTGTATTCACTTTACAAATGCAATTTAATTATGTTTTGAGAGTCTTGTCCATGCCAGAACACAGGCTTCCTTTTATACTAGCGACAGAAATAATAAAAAATAAAACTTATTGGTTCCGACAGTGTATAGGGTTAGGAAAAAACATCAGATTAATCTGTTGTCAAATTTACAAATGTTAAAGCATCGGCCAGACTGGGTGGGAAGAGGCAATAGACAGCGATAACATAAACAGTTGTTTACAGAGAACAAAGTTAGCAACATAGCATACTCTGTACCATACCCTAGCCTTTGACCTAGGAGAAAAAACGTATTTTAAAGATGACTTTGAAATGTCAACAATAGGGTGGATCATAAAAGCTAGATCGGAAGTCGTTTATTTTAATTACAAACCCTGGATGGCAGACACAAATTATCTAAATTCTTTGTGTAATTTAGGTGAAAATGAAACAGTCTTTCACTTTGTATGTCCCATATTTAGACAAATTCATAAAAAATGGTTTGCTAAATCAATAATAAGCCAAACGGAGTTTGAGTCCTATTTAAACGGCAAGGATTGGTCCTGTCTTGTCAACTATTTGAGAGATGCTTGGGCCTATAGATAGCCATTTATAGCCGAGTTTAACTATTGACCATTAACATTAATATCCATATAAGAGGGAAGAAAAGATGATTTCTTAAATGATAGTATTATGTATTAGTTTAGGCCGCATGTACATTGGATGCATCCTTGTGCAAGTATTTGGTGACACAAGCATGAACAAGTAGCTTGTACGTGCATGAAGTGGTTACACTGCTTGCAACCCGGTCTCCAGTATGATTCAAGATGGAGTCATCAGGCGATGAGAGTTATGAACTAGACAATTGTGTTTAAAAGCTTTGAGCAATAGATTCAGTAGTAATAAGAGAATAGTGGGTAAATAAATATTTTACCGATGGAGAACAAGATTATGAATACAAACGTATTCCTGATCTACACAACGAACCAAAAAAATTCTTTGAGTATTTCCGAATGATGCCCTCAACGTTTTATTACATTATGGAAAAATAACTCCAATCATATTTAAACAATCAAAGATCAACAAGATCAAACAATCAATTTAAGATCTGTGTTTCTCCAGAAGAGATGCTCATTATTACATTAAGGTAATATTAGTTTTAATAAAATTATTATTATTTCTAGCAAGCTGTTTTACAAAAATTTGATTACTAATGAAGTAATTTTATTAAATTTTCAAATCATTGCACAAGGAATAAATTTGGTCATGAAGAAAGACTATTAAAATGTGCCCATTTTAATATACAAACATCTCCTGCAGCTTGACCAGTTGATCTGGTCTTCAATTTAATTACTTCTTTTCGGAAATTTCAGTTTCATCCCAAATTGCTCGTTTTCCATGTAAACTGGTAATTCACATTTCAACATCCATATTTCAAGTAAAAAACTCAGCTTTTAGTAAAATATTAAACAAAAAATAAATATAAACACTTATCCACGAGCAGCACGCTTGTGTCTAGAAACAAATAATTTTGATTTATAAAAGTAGTGGTGCAACCACGAGCACGCAAGCACATGAAACGAGCTCCTAGTGTAAACACTTGTAAGTGAAATCCCACTAGTTTACATCTTGATCCGATTATTTTGTTTCAGTGTGCAAGCTCGCACCACCAGTTTACTCGCGCAAGCGTGCATTCCTTGTAAACGCTGCCTTAGAATTAGATCTCTGTATTAATGAAAATTATGTACCAAACTTGGATGTTTATTTAATTTTGTAAAAGGGGTATGACAGTGGTAAATAATGGTAGAAAGTTTAATTTGGAAGCTTAAGTTGAGTATTCCCAGTCATGCAACTGGGAATGTTCACATTTGGGTGAGGAGGTAGTTTTGTATTGTCGTTCTTTTTATATATAAGTTTATTACATTTTAAAAGAGAAAGTTATCAGTTAATTTTTAAGTAAGTGCCAACCTGTCGGACGGTCTTTAGACCTTTGCCTAATAATGTGCACTAGGGATGGCGGTTTTTGTAAAAATAACCGATTAGCGGTTATTGAGGCTTATTTCACAATCGGTTTAACCTAGCGGTTATAATTGCTCCAAAATACCGATTTATGAAATAACCGTTTTTTTTTTAGAAGTAAACAACGATGTTTAGGTTTAGACAAAAGTTTTTATATCTACAAGAAATGGAAAAATAAACATATATTTTTACTACAAAGCTTAAAAAAACAATACAATTCAACGATTAGACACAAATTTGTACCAATACGTTTACAAAAATAAAAATATTAAATTTTAAAACAATTTACATCTAAAAATACAAGAAAAAAAATCAAATGAAATACACTATAAGACAATATAAAATAATGTCATTCATGGCAAATAATGATTGTTCAACCTATTCATAGAGGCTCTTTAAACATTTATGTTTACTACAAGACTTAAAACAACAACACAATTCAACGTATAGACACAAATTTGAACTGATACTTTTACAAAAATAAAAGTAATACATTTTAAAATAATTTACAAGATTGTGCCAGATTGGAGGAAATACAAAGACGTTGTCAATGCCATCTTAATATTTGATAGAACTTAAAACAGAAATGAGGACTTGGGAAGAATAGGAAAACAAAAGTGATGTAATTTTGCAGCCATTCCACGATTTCACTAGTCCAGAACTATCACAACACAAGATCGCAATCGTGTTAAATATTTATAGACTCATAACATAGGATATTAGTGTCGGTTTTTTTTGCCCGGTTATTGAATATTTTTTATAAAACGGTTTTAATTAAGACAAAAAAATAACCGTAAAACCAATTAATTAAAACACAAAAAACCCGATAGGGTTTTCCCATCCCTAATGTGCACTATTTTCATTCATTCATTCAATCACTTCCAAATACATCCAGACAATTGAAAAGAAAAACACGATTAAAATAAATTATTAATAATAAAATAAAATACAGTAAAATTCCAACTATCTGAATCGCTTTCAGAATTTCAAACAAAAAATTAAGACGGGAACGTAATGCGATTTGCAAAATAATGATTCTGTCTACGCGCGCTGTTGTCCTTCCCTCCGCGAAGCTAGTGTAGGCGCAAGGTGTTAAACGGATTAATACAGTCAAACAGTTTACTTTGACCAAGATGTTCAGCAAGCAATGACATTCATTTATGTTCATACGCTTAACATAGTGTTATCTTTTTATTTAGTTAATTAAAAGCTCTATTTATTTAAAAATACAGTAGTTTTGTTCTATCATTTTCAACATACATAGTAATTAATTAACCTTTTCGGGACTAAGATAGTCTAAATCCTAATTCATGCTCAGACTAAGTTACTTCAAGCATGGGACAATGCGACTGACTTTGTATGCCAGCGCTAGCGAGAGGTTTGTTTTATTCGTTGTAATTTAGTGAAACAAAGTGAAATATATTTATAAAATAAGGTTATTTTAACATTTTCAAGAATACAGGTCTGTTCAATTCTATGATTTATTCTCTACAATTTGTTATAGTCAAATTTAATTTTTGGATAAAGCATATATTCCTACTTCATTTTTCAAAATAGGCTTTGACAAAACCTAGTAAACGCGGTATGCAACATGATTTTACTCTCTCTATTTTCTACTGTTAGCTAGTACCTCCTATCGATAGTGGAAATAGTTAATTTTAAAGCTAATAGATTGTAGTAAATGCCAGTAAAGAATTATATTAGTCGCGTTAATTCGATGATAGTACTCAAACGTTAATGTTATAAAACATGCATGTGCATAATTTACTTTAGTCACGTAAACGCAAAGCCAGTCCCAAAAAGGTTCAAATAGACCCTTTTTTTCGGAAAAATCCAATTATCCGTATTTTTGATTATCCGAATGGATTATCCGGCCCCATTTGATTCGGATAACTGGAGTTCTACTGTAGTTAATATACATATATATATCCAAAAATCAGTTGTACCTTTCTAAAACAATGACTTGTTAGGTTGTTTATGGATTTCCAAAGCGGAGCAGATTGGCACAGTGGTTAAACGCTACCATCCATTCTACTTCAGTTAACAAAGTTGCATAGATTTGAGCATAGTTATTGATGTTTTACTTGCACTATATGCTGATTTCCTTCTTCATTAGTATAACTGGCAAAAAGTAAAGAGATTAAGCAAATATATGTATATATATATATATTTTTTTTTTTTTTTTATGTACTTATAGGGGTAATTGATATTTGCAACTAAAATAGTATATTTTTAAAAGTAGGAAACAGTTCTGAATATTATAAGATTGATTTATATATTTGAATCCAAAACTTTTAACACTGGTATTTAAAAAACATCCTATTTAGCAAGAGGGGATAAAACAATATCTACTTCCGAAGGGGCTCATAAAGATAAAACAAACTAGGAAGCGAATTTTAATCTTTTAGTAGTAAAATTAATTTTGTAATATAGGTCTTTGTCCATAGACTTCACTTTAAAAATTAAGAGGTAATTAAGGTTATAATAAAGTTAAGGCAGTAAATAGCAATTAAATAATCATTAATTTATTTACATATTTTAGTTTAATCTTCATCATCGGAATCACTCTGCTCATCAGCTTCTTCTAACCACTGAATGAAAGGCTTTATCTGTAACCAAATTCACATTTATTTGCTTTTTCTTTAAGTATTAATTAACAAAAAACAATATGAAGATGATTTTGTTTTTCTTTACTAATTGTTATTTTGAGTCTGCACTTATAGATTACAAAATGTTAGTGTTTAGGGACACGGAAAATCACTAAATGGTTTTTGACAAAACAAAATAGGCTCATCTTCTTGTGCAAATTATTTTGTAACCACCATTAGGAATTTTGAAAATTGTACATAAATATCTGTCTCAAAAAAAAATGATGTTTGAAAAACCTCCCAACAACCTAATTAAATAAAATGTTTTTTATAGTTTCAAAAAAATGTTTTTTTAAGTTTTTTAAATTTCCAAATTTAGACTACCATTGTACCAATTACTCTGAATGATCAACAAGAGTTGATACTACATTCATAAACGGTTATATAAATTGTTTAGGTGTGTTTTACAAAGTTGAGCGCAACTTTTAACTGTAACACTGATAAAGAAATAATTTAATTTCAGTACAGAATTATAAAACTCAAAGCATAGGCTTTGACATTATGTATTTATTTTTATTAATATTATTATTTGTTTGACTGTATGAGTTTAACAAATTAGATGGAATAAACAAGTAATATTCCACTACTTGATTGTATCACTTGTATTTGAGTTAACCATATTTTTTTCCATAAGAAAGTACTTTCCTAGTTTAGTTTTTAATTACGACATACCGAGATAAGAGAAATTATTGTAAATAATTTTAGATGCAGTGCAGAATTACACATTGAAATCAAAGGTTAGTAAAAATAAATTTTCTTTGTAACGCATGATTGGCAATGGTAAATAAAGTAGCAAAACACATTAAAAACTTATGCTCTATGGGTAATTAATGAAGTATGACTATCTGAGCGGTCCTTATTGCCTGAACATAAGAGCATTCAAATAAAGCTCATAAAATGAAACACACATAAACAAACAAGAACAACGAATAATTAAAAAAATACTACTAAAAATTTTTAATATGTGAGATGTTTATCTAAACATTACCAATGACATTCAAGCGATGCAGAAACGCTAACATCATATCAATCGTCTGGGTATCATCACCAAGCATCGTCTGAATGCAGACATGTATTAATTTTACTGACTCTTAAAGAAGGTGGTTGATGGTAAAAAATTAAAACAGTATGGACAAAGTGGTCCATGTCATATCATAAACCCATGATTCAGCATGGAATGGCCGATACATAGATGAAAAACCACCACTTCCTCTCGATGGCTTCGGAGGTTTAAAGATATGATGGATGAACTGTAACTTCATTCTCTCGTTACTTTTTATTTTGTACAGATTATTCTTCCTACCCCTGTCTAAAATGCTTGTTTCAAAATGGACACAAACTCGGATGACATTAAACACTCCACAATAGACTATAAATTGATTGCTTCCTTAGCAGCTAAATCTGCCTTGGTATTCCAACGTCAATCGGAATCCAGCAACATCCCAACACCCAGTAGCCAAAGTCTGTATGTTAAACACAGGATATTTCAACTAGAGGGTTCAGAGAATACATATCTTGCATGGATTCCAGAGGATTTGTATAATCAAACATATAAGGAGATGTACTGATGATGGTGATACAGTATTCAGTGTCTTGATAAATGTAAACAGTTATGTTGTATAAATAGAAGAGCTGAGAGCAATCCAAAGATGAAACAAATGCACATCCGATTCTGTTGTCTAGTTTAGAGCCATCCATGAATATAATACTATTTGATAAATAAATTACAAATAGATTTAAACTCTTGGTGGTATTCAGTATCTGGAGTATTTTGTTTTAAGTATCGAGACAGTGAAAGATTAACACTCGGAATTCGAACCGTCCACAGTGAAACAAAACCAGGTAAATTTCTATTCGTAGGGGGAGTATAAATCCCAGATTATTAAGGATATGAATAATCCTGATCCCTAAAGGTGCAGTCGATTGTTGGCAGACTTCATACCACTCAATTAATGGATTATTAAATTAGACAATATAAAAGTCTTACTTCAAACAAAATGACCACGATAAATCAAACTTTAACACTAATCAGTAATCACTATCAATTACAACAGCCAATTAATGTTTTTTTTTTTTTTTTTTAAACATATTTTGACTGAAATATGACCATTTTGTCCAGATATTAAACCAACAAATACCAACCTTAGTCAACAGAAATCTCTCTCTCAAATCAGAAATGAAAAAGCAACATACATTTCCTGTAGTTGTACAACAAATAACACTACTAAATAAACACCAACAAACACCTTTAGTCTTTTCACACAAGATCACATGGTACAGACGATTGCTTGGCCCAAAAATAATGACTTGTATATGTTTTATGTGATATGATTTTTATTGTGATAAGTTGGCCAAATATCAGAGGATTCGGATATCGAAAGACTGGCAATAATAGGTTGTACTGTATTAGTAAAAACAATTAATGAGGTTTGTAATTAATATTAAAATGAATTATTACCTGCATTCTAAGTTTTGCTGCAGTTGGAGATTCTTCAACTGTAGAATTATTATACCATTCTAAAATAACTTCTTCAGAGAGTATATCTTTGTCATAAAGAAAATGGATCAGTTTCTGTGACACAGCTATTAAATACTCATTGCTTTCTGCTACATCCTTTAAAAATAAACAAACAAAAACCAACAGCATTTTCAATCGAGAATTCTTCTTTTATAAATTTTAAAATAACTTAAATGTAATAATTCTTTTATTATGTTTGAATATGTTTGAATACATAGCTAAAATTAATTCTACTTCAAGATCTTTTTGTGATGTCAAATTAATTACATTTTATTATAAAACTTGGGAACAGCTCAAATAAGTTACTTAAAAGGATTACTTATATCTACAAAATGGGGAAGGGTATTAATCAGATATAAAAATGTTTATCAGAGCATTTGAATTTTTAAGTTATTGCTTATCATTTGCACAAAAGAACTAAATAATTCTTTATTAAATACAATAGTTTATAATATTTCATGTGATCCATGACAGATGGATGAGTAGTAGAACACTTATCAAAGTAAAGTCAAAGTGAGTAAATTTGGTTTTATGTGCTGATTTACCTCTTCCCAGTTCTCCCTCCTTGTGTCCCTCTTTAGTGCTCCACACTGAATCTTACTATTATGTTATTATTAAATGGTTTGAAGCCAAAATTGTAAAGTATTATATCCTCCACCAAACTGTTATTGTCTATTGTTATGCAAATACTAACTGGTGAAAAGATGGGTAGTTTTGAGCACAATGTTTTAAGACACAATTAAAGCTTTAAATGATATATTTCGTTCTCAGTTTCCATGATAGCATAATGTTATGGATTGATCGCTAAACACGAAATCCAGCACATAATTTATCCACTAGAAAAAATATTTTTTTTTGAAATTACTATGTTTTAAAACAATGTTGTGTAAACCTATTCAAAATAATAAAAAGATTGCAACTAAAAAATTACCTCAATAGCCAATATACAATCGTTTTGTCCATCTGTATTATTGATATAGTTTTTAAATATTGGTATGAAATACTGAATTCTAAGTGCCAATTGTTGCCAATAACTTGCTGCAGTTTTCTCCTCTTTGGTTAATGTTAACAACGCTCTTACAACATTAAAAGTAACTTCTCGTAAGCTCACGTTATAAGCATAACGAGAAGAATTGATTTCCAATACCAAATTGTCACATAATACTTTATCTTCATATCCTCGAATTAGTGAGTCCACAACTTCAGAATAGAACACTGAAAACAAATGTTTATAAGAAAATCAAAAATATACTAATAATAATAAATTTTGTTTATTTAATTGTAAAACACCTTACAAAAAAATTGTATATAATAAATAGAATAAAAAACAATTTAAACCATATATGCTTTAAATAAATTTGTTTTTGCCTTAAAACATTTTGTTACATTAATTTGCTATTTTCAGTTAAAATCATTCAACCCTTGAAAAGATTTTGTCATGATTTTCCCTTAAATCAAAGTTATTTTTTCTTTCTATTCTACATCTGTTTAAACGAAGGTTAGCAAACTAGAAGCACCTAGTTCTGGTTTGAAACCAATAAGCTTATTGTCAATCAAGATAAAACGGATATCATTATATTTAGCTAAGGTAAACCTGCAAAAAAGTTAGTTAAACTTCTTGGTATACACCTGGATTCTAGGCTTATCTAATTGATGCGTACAGATTACTTGTGCACTTGACTAGCAAGAGTAGTATTTTTACTAAAAAAAGTTGAAATTTAGTACTAATATAGGCCTAGTAACAAATCCCTACTTTGCTTCTTTCCATTCTCATCTACTTTATGAAGTAACTTTGTGAGGTAAATCAGTAGGTACGAAACATGTGTTCTTGTGGCAAAAAAAAAGGCAATTAGAGCAATCGAAGGCGTCCCAAGAAAATAAAGTCTTGGAAGCCAATTTTTAAAAAGTTAAATATTTTAACTCTATGTAGTATTTATTCTTCATTCATTGTTGTATGTTAAAGAACACTTATAGTCCAGTCAAATCGTCTCCGGGGGTGCTTATTTCAGGAACAAAATATAGAAGTTTTTTTCTCACTTGTTCTATATGTTTTTTCGAGTGCTGAATCCGAATTTCAACTTTGCTACTTCCCACGGATATGGCTTCACAACAAAAATCGCAAAAAACCTCAAAATGTTTGACTTTTGAAAGTTTTTTGCCAAAAAGTCATAAAACTTTGCACTTTTTGAGGTAGATTATCGTATACAAAATTAAAGTAATTAAAAAAAGCTTGCATTATGCTGAATCTACATAAAATCCCCTACAAATTGCACACCTTCATCACTTATTTTGGCCAAATCGTGTAGTCGCTAGAGCTTGATAAAATTTTATGTCATGTTACGCGAAACCACTAAGTCACTATTTACTTATTAAAAACTATTTATTTTTGGCTTTATAATGGATAATACATGTAATTACTTATTCATCAATTTAATTACTACTTTTATAAATGTAATTATTTATTAATTATATCAATTTAATTACTAATTTTAATTATTATAAATATATTTACTTATCTATATATATAAAATTCAATGTATGTCCGTCTGTTTGTACGTTTGTCTGTTTGTACGTTTGTCTGTTTGTCCTTTATGCGTTACCAAACCGTCCATCCGATTGCTTTGAAATTTTGCATAGTAACACAGGTTAACCCTTTGAAGGTTTTAGGCCATTTACCAAAGTCCTAGGACATTAGGGCTACGCCCCAGTGGCCCTCAAAGTTTCAATGTTAATCTTATGGAAGGTCAATCTTAAGGAAGAAGAAGAAAGATTTTCAAAAAACAGCTGTTCGTATGAAAAGCTTAAAACAGCTGATTTTGATCAACAGCTGATTTTGATCAACAACTGATTTGGATCAAAAACTGAATATAATTTTAGGTTAGGTAAATCAAGCAATAGCGAAGCATTGCCGGGTCCACTAGTTAATTATAAATCAATTAATTAATACTTTTAATTACAAATGCAATTACATATTAATTATATATCAATTTAATTACTCCTTTTAATTATATAAATGTAATTACTTATTAATTAAATATGAATTGAATTGCTACTTTTAATTATAAATGTATTATGAATTTTATATCCATTTAATTAAGTACTAACAATTAAATATACTGTATATATATACAGGGTGGTTATAAAGTCACTTCCCCCCCCCCTTTAACTTTTGTGTTTGTTAAAACAAACAAATATCCTTTGGGGAACGATACTAACTTAACCCAAAGTATCTTTTGAAGCAATCGGAAATTTTGAGTGTCCCCTAAAAATGGGGGATTTTGGGGGCAACTCAAAATTTTTAAATGGGAAGTAAGGTCATGTGATACCTCATTTTAAAGGTCTATTTAAGACTAGGAAAATGGCGGCCCTAAACGTGTTGAAATAAATTGACATAAAGTTGCTAATATCTCGAAAAGGAAGAGTTTTTAAAAAAATTTTAAGAGACAAAAAATATTTATTTCAAAGTGCTTGACCTAAAAAATTGTTTTGAAATGGATTTCGTAAATTTTATTTTTTACAAAACTTTTTAAGATGGAGGAGAAAGTATAAGATGCTGATTTGACATTATATGTTGTACATAGGTGACGATGAATGAAATCGGCCGAGATTCTTGGAAGTTATGTGACATACAAAAAAGACAGTATAAACCATGCGTATGGTAGGCTATTTTGCGTATAGTACAGGCAATTAAAAGAACAGTTGAAGTGTCAATAATCTGTATTGGTTGTTGTGAATAAAATTAATGTGCACAGACTTTGAATTACAAAAAACTGCAAGTATAACCTAGGTTAAGTTGGTAATAATGTAAGAAATAAAAAATAGTATTATTTTTAAGTTTGATCAGATCTGAAATCTTTAACCATTTAAGTTTTTAATAATTGAAGCCATATCTAATAAATTAATCTCTTTTAGATAATATAGTTAACTTAATAAAATAACTTTTATGTGCATTATGTCTTATGTAATGTATTTTTTTAAATGTTTTTCATGACAAGACACAATAGCCTAACAATGGCAAAATAAATATAAAATTTGATCATTGCACAGCCATGTTTATTTGACAACCGATCCAAAATTTCCCAAAGTACTTAGCATAGCAACGCATCTCTGATCCCAAATTTAAGTAAGCAATTTATAATGATAAGCTGTGATTTTCATTCTATTTCATTGTGCAAGCCAGGTTATGTACTATCGTGCGGACAAAATGCAACATGACCTCATCACATGCGAAAGCGTATTTAGATGGAAAAGCTCAGATGATGGTTGGAGATCACAAGACACCATGAATATTGAGTAAAACATGTATAGTATGTGTTGTGAAGAAAGAAACTTATTTGTTTTGACTTTGATTTGAGGTTAAGTTAAAATAAAGTTGTTGATGAAGTAATAAAGGAAAATAAAAGTTGATAGTGATAGATAACACATACTATGCATTCCTTTTAAATAATTAGACACATTTTTTATATATTTTTTATTTTTGACTTAGAAAACTTAGTGAGTTTTATTTTTTATTATTTATATTTTTTTGTAATGATAAATTTGCAAGGGCTTAACGTTACAACATGTTGTACATCATTCTAAAAACTAATTGTATTTTGCATGAGTTAATATGGACTGACAATATTTTAAGACACAATTTTTTTTTACTATTAGGTAAATTAATGTATAAATTAAGTGCGGGGACATCTGCTATTGTGTTCTATACAGCGTTGATCGGCTCGGAGGAAAGCGAGGAGGTGGTGAATGCTCAAACTGAACTCATATCACACCTCTACACTCAATTCCACGTTCACCGTGCAATACAGGTCTTGCAGGAGATAGTCATACCTACTACCATTACTGGGAACATCACGTTTATTGTCATGCAAGTTGCGTTGAGTTGATGTTTTTTGGACGGTTAGTATCACTGAGACTGCCGTTTGGATAACATGGCTTATGGGCGCTCCGTACTGCACGGTGAACGTGTAGTGTAGGTTTATATTATCCGGGGTTATTTCCTTCCATTACATTACGATTTCATTTCTTCTAAAAATGGGGAAGAAAAGTGATAGGTTGTTCGAACTGTCCGTTTTGTCATCCCGCAGTCTGTCCTTTAGTACCGCATTATCTTGAAAAAAGATTTTTTTAAAATTCCTCCGAGATAACGAAAACGAAGAAGAAAAATGGATGAAAGCAGTTGGCAGAAGGCAACAACACTACTATAGTCCGTTTACAGTTTAGTTGTTAGCATGGGCCTTATGGAGGTTTGCCGCGCTACTACCTGACCTAACTATATCGGCTTCTATTCACTACCACATGAATAAAATTATGAATATCCTTGTCTCAGTGTTTAATTCAAGAACCACATTTCTTCATTTCAGTAACGTACCTCATATTTGAGTAAACCCCATTATGAAGTTTAAACTACAAAAAACTAACATTACATTAGTTTATTCTAACGTGTATTGCTGTGCTAATTCAATTCTAAGAAATTGTTAAAATTGTTTTCTGAAAGCAAATATATTCTCCCAAATAAAATAATACTCTCCCAATAATTACTACAGTACTATACATCAGAATTTAGGTCATGATAGATAGTACAGCACCAACAATGCTCTGATGTTTTCTGTAAACTAAAGTTAGTGCTTATTTTTCTCAATCCTTAATTATTCATTTTGATAAAAAATTTTGAATTTAAACATTTTTCCTAAATTTTTATATTATTATTCAGTTATTGCTGTACAATATTCGATCATTTACTTTCCTAAAAAAACCAGCTCTTAAATCAAAACAGATTTAAACAAATTTTAATAATTTGTATTATTTGTTCCACACTAATACAAATTATTTTTGAAAATATAAATATCAATAAAAAACAATATCAAGGGAAACTTATTACTAATAACTAGTTTAAATGAGTTTTATGAGGTTGATGTTTTCATGCGGGCTACTAGCATAAGATCTCCTTTTCAATAGCATGGACAATGCCTGCCCATGCTATCAACTAAACTGTAAACGGACAATAGTGCCTAGCTGTAGAAGGACCCGGTATCCGTTTCACCGGAAGCTTGTTGCGGTAGCTTCCTTCCCGCAAAACGGATGGAAAACATGAAGGAAACAAAAAAAGCTTTCATTCCAATTTGGTTTCAGGCGTTTTCATCTAGCTTAGGCTCTATGTATGTCTCTATTTAACTTCTGAACTCTGTTCGGAATAGCGGGACTCACTGTATTTATTTTTGGCAAAACTTAATTATAAACTTATTTTAACATATATTTATTCTTTTTTATTAGGATTTATTGTTCTTTACTAATTTAACTCAAATAAATTTTCCAATACTACTGTGTCTTCCAAAAAATTTACAATAACTGTAATTTACAAAACACTTACAGTTTGTATCATCTGGAAGTGGGGAGTTGTTTCTTGTATCGTCATCTTCACTTTCTGATGTCTCATCCGAGTCAATTTGTAATTCCACATCTGAATTAAACCTGAGTCCGGTTAAAACTTGTATAGCCACTCCACTATCAGATTCAGAAAGTGAATCATCTTCAATTGATGACTGGAAGAGATATGCATTACTGCAAATCTTGTCCTCAGCGACAACTAAAACCAGTTCAGTAGTTAACACTTGTGATTTACATTTTTAAAGTGAATAAGCGCAAGAATAAATATTGTAGGAGCACTACTTGTTATGTAATACTATATGATTTTTAATGTTTATAAATTCATTTGTCATTTTGTGTAAATCAAGAAAAATACACTATGTTTAAAAAGTAAGCTAGCTCTCTAAATATGCTCCAGACAAGTTCCAGTTAGATCATCCCGATAAATAAAATAAAGGTGTTCTATAAATTTCAAATAACCTGTTTTGGCAGAATAAACTTAGCTATCCTACCGATTAAGTTACAGACCGCAACGCGAACGGTTATCAATCAGGAAATGACTACGATAAAATTAAAATTGACGACCACCATAAAGTCATTTTAAAGTGTAATTGTGTTCTGTTATGTGATAGTGTAGACTGAAAGAGAGGACTTTGAAAATAGCCTAGTGAGGCTGAAACTGCAGTCAGTGTATAGTAACTGGGAAAGGACCACTGAAGGTAATAAATTTACAATTATTAATTTACAAGAGATTCAGGTCGTAGGATTTAGAATGAATATTAAGTTATAGTCTATTATAATCACCTGATAACAAGTTACTGCAAAATAAAAGTATAGAATAGTTTAGATCTGTATTTTTATGCTGATTGTAAACAATGCGTATTTAAGATTTTATTAAACATTTTTATGATGATGACGATGAAGGACGGAGTATACCCTAGACTAGTTTAGTTCAGTAGTGTTAAAGCCCTTTGAGGATGATGCCTTTGTCATTGAAATGTGCATAAGGGTAACAATAAACATAACTTTTCATTAAATTGTTCTGTTTTTGTTTTTTGTTCCTTCTATTTGAGTTCGGAGTTTCATTCAATCATTGTGAATTTGTCGCCAACGTGCTCTTCGATCTTGGAAAACATAAAAGTGTTTTCGATCTTTGTAAACATAAAAGTGTTTTTAAAGACTTTTTAAAGCTATTTATTTAAGAAAAACTAAATACATAAAAAGATAGGGGAATGAAAGAAAACATCTTTTTAGTTTTGAGATTAACCTTTAAATTACTGTTTTCCTTGATCATTCAGTATAACCTCTTAAAAAAGAAATATGTTTTACTATGCCATCCTATATTTTATCCTTACACTATAGCCTTAAAAATCCATAATCACTCCTGATTGGACCTACCATTCTCTGAAGATGCTTCCAATTTAAGAGCAACTATATTTGCATCAGCATCAATGACAACGCCAGGTCCAAGAACACTACCATTAGTCAATTTTGCTCCACTCTTAAACACACTTCCAGAACCAATCACGGAATAAGAAATTGAACAACCATCCTGAAATTAAAATGGGGGAACGTGATAGTAAACTTTCCATTTTGTACCAAATCAAAGATACAAAATCTATTTCATTTTACTTGAGCAACAAAATGAAAAATAATTCTAATTTCAATATCGGGTATACTATTTGTGGGGATACACCAAAAACAGTTTTCTTTTTAAGAATATCGTTACACATAATATTTATTCAAAAATGTTGCACAAGAACATTCTCTCTCCTTTTTATTTTCTGCAACTAAAATTTTGAAAAAGTCTAATGTTGTAGACTCATATACGATCTCATATACAATCTTTATACGAAAATTATAGCAAATCCAAACATTTGTGAAAAAGTTATAAATATATTTTTCAGTATATAGCATTATGACAATGTGATGCTATGTTAATATTATTTCATGACCAAGTGAGAAACTCTTTTAAGAGAGGTGAATGTGAAAGAACAATATAGAGAACAAAAAATGAGCATTATATATACAATTAATTATAAACCCTTGGTTTATTTTTGTCTTATATATCTACTTATATAAAGCTAGACGGTAACACTGATTCATTGACATTAATTATTAGGCACTTCCCGTAATCGGCCCCCCTCAACCTTATACTTGAATTAAAGCTCTCGACGAGAAACTTTTGGGAAAATTGCCAGAAGTTAACATTTTTTAATTTTGGAAGCACCTTTTGGGCGGGAAAGATTTTTGAAATTTTTTCATTTTTCCACTTTGAGCGCGTTTAGTAAGAAAACGGTAAGAGATAGCAAAAAATGTTAAATACAAAAGTTGTAGAAAATTTTATTTCAGACCAACGATTTTTCATCAGATTTAAGATCCAATCATCCATTTAGCCACTATTCATCCGAGAAGGGAAGCTCCGCCCAACGTTCTTAAAGCTAGCCGGTTTCACTGTTTACTGACATTAATTATTAGGCACTTCCCGTAATCGGACCCTCCATCAACCTTATACTTGAATTAAAGCTCTCGACGAGAAACTTTTGGGAAAATTGCCAGAAGTTAACATTTTTTAATTTTGCAAGCACCTTTTGGGCGGGAAATTTTTTTTACATTTTTTACATTTTTGCATTTTTTCACTTTGAGCGCGTTTTGTAAGAAAACGGTAAGAGATAGCAAAAAATGTTAAATACAAAAGTTGTAGAAAATTAAATTTCAAAAAAGAAATTTTCCGTCAGATTCAAGATCCAATCATCTATTTAGCCTCTATTCATCCGAGAAGGAGGCTCCGCCCAACGTCCTTAAAGCTAGACGATTTCACTCATTCACTGACATTAATTATTAGGCACTTCCCGTAATCGGAGCCCCATCAACCTTATACTTGAATTAAAGCTCTCGACGAGAAACTCTTGGAAAAATTGCCAGAATTTAACATTTTTAATTTTATAAGCACCTTTTGGGCGGGAACGATTTTTTAGATTTTTTGAATTTCTTCATTTTCCCATTTTGAGCGCATTTAGCAAGAAAACGGTAAGAGATAGAAAAAAATGTTAAATACAAAAGTTGTAGAAAATTTTATTTCAAACTAACGATTTTGCATCAAATTTAAGATCCAATCATCCGTTCAGCCGCTATTCACCCGAGAATAGCACACAATCCTTCAAATTTCCCATGTTAATCTTATGGAGATAATGTTTAATGAGTTTGAGTCCCCTGCTAAATAAAACAGCTGATTTATGCTCGGTCACCTATGTACAAACGAGCCAAAGATTATCGAGATTATTTATCGAATTTTCCAACTGCGAGCGAAGCGAAGCAGCCATTGAGGCCGAAGGCCGAGGTGGGGTTGGGACGCGAAGCGTCCAGGGGCAGAGCCCCTAGTATAAGATAAAGTAGTATGTAAAGACATTATTTAATATTTTTCACTTTTTTCTGTGTAAAGTTATTTTGTTTCAATTAGTTTCTTACCTAGCCACAAATACTTACTTCAATAGTTACATTATCCATAAAATATGCACCTTCTAACAAAACATTATCACCAACTTTACAGTTTTTACCAAGAACCGAACAAGTGATGTAAGTCTTTTGACCCACTACAGTACCACTTCCGATTATTGTATCTCTCTCCAAAATACAGCTCCTGAAATCAATAGAAATAATGTTATAATTTACAAAATATAGATATTACTCAAATCAAAGAACATAGGTTCTGCTTGTATAGATACACCAGTAAAGAATGTGTAAGCCTTGATAATCAGAACACATAAAGAATCCCTAACGCATAATATTAATCCACTTGAAAACCTTATCAAGGGTTTCATAACTTGTAAATTAAATTAAATTAAAGATTTTCTTTGTCATTTATTTTAGTGTACATTATTTTGTGGGCCTATTATAAGCCACATTTATATACCATGTTTAATGATCTGAAAGATCAATAATTTTTTTTTTTTAACTAACAAGTAAAACAACCTCAGCTCAACTTTAAGTAGGAACTTAAGAAAGAATTAATAAAATTTTCTCTAACTTCTTGTGATTTTTTTCTGGATTTTGGCCTGTTTTTAACAACTTTTCTGGTCTATGTAAACTCTGATGAAATATATACGTTCCTCAGTTCTTGTTTGTCAATATAACTGAATATAATTTACATAAACATAAATCCACATATAAAATTTAAGAAAATAAAAATATATACTTACTGAGATAACGTTATGTCTTTTTGAGTATAAATATTGTTTCTGCGGAAACAATATGGATCCGTTATTACCGAATCAGGTACCTGAGGAAATGTCCAGCGGTGAATGACATCATGTCTGAAAAGTAAAATTTCTTTTGTACAAAAACTTAAACCTTTCTGGTAAAGCTAGGTGTGAGTTTTTACAATTTACAGTAGATCATTCTTGTCATACTTACGTCATATCCTGGTACCTATACCAACTAGTTGCACTAGCTGCATACTGACTACCCTGAAGTATATGGCAATACACAGTACTGGTAAGAATTTCCTCATTGACTAATAACCCATTCAAGAAGTCGTTGTGAGTTTGGAAGTCAAAATTATCAGAGAATAAAGGTGGCACTGTAATCGAACATATATAGATGTGTGTATCAAGAAGATCATTTCGTAATTCTAATTCGCTATGCTCCAAACAGATTTCCTACAAATAAAAACAGTACGATAACATTTGTGATAATACGTATGCATTATAACTGACAATAATATTACTAAAGAATTTTGTTTTTCTTTCTCGAGGGAGGAAATGATATTTGGGACTCTTGGTTCATCCAAATACTTACTTTTTCCTAATCTCATCTTCAAGCACCTTCACCCTGGAACCGCACATGCATTACTTCAGGAAGGAGGATGTCTAGGGTGTCACACTAAACTTCTGTTGTTCTCTTTCATCTTCGTCCTTCTGCATCATGATGTTTTCTCAAAGCACGTAAATATTTGCCATTAATCCTCATCCTTACATATTCTCAATAAAATAAAGAAACATTTAATGTAGTCCACACTTGCCAATTCATCTCCAGCCTGACATCTTTCCATCTCAACAAACAGTGCTATGCTGTATCATCATAATCGCCATAGTCTTGTCATCGACAATCTGTATTGTCTCTCAGAAGCCGATGGATTTAGTGGTTGAAGTACCTGCGTCCTGTTAGAGTTTGTTTAGGATGGTATCAAACTTCTCTAATCTTTCTTCTCACCCAGTTCCTCAGATCTGGAATTAACTTCTTTGTCCAGCATCCTGTATTGCTTTGCCCATCTGGCCTGCCACTTTTCCAAGTTTCATGCTTTATGGTGGTCTAAACCCAAATCTGCTTAAAGGTACTTGTTGGTGCTGTTCAATAAGCAATACATACTCTAAGGTACATCTTTATTTGTAGCATTTCTAACAAATTTTTTTCTTTTAAATTTCATGCTAAATTGGCGCCCCGATAATTGTATAACACAATTGGGAACTGCAATCAATTCCATTCGCCTCTTACTTGCTCTAGTAATTTCTATGTTTGGAATAATTTTTGCAAAGTTCTTAATTAACATTTGTGCTCTTACCACTGATCAAAACATTTTGCAAACATGATCCACCATTCTCATATAAAATTATGATCAAAATATACTCAATTATAGCAATATCGTCAACATGAATGGAAACTTCTCTAATGGATCTTCTGACTACGAAAGTACTGATTCAGTTTTCTGTTGGGTGAGCTACTAAAGATTACTTAAAATAGTTTGGAGAGAAATTTGTCATTACTATTCAAAGACTGTTGGCATATGCCAACACAACTCTAAACTCCATTTTCAATTCTTTCATTAATTATACACAAATATATTTATATAAATATAATTTATAAGTTGGACATATAAGACAGAAAAAAAAAATATTATTGTATTATAATATTATTTTATTTTCAACTTTTTCAATATTTGTGAAATATAAGTAAACTCAAAGGTAAACTCAAGGTAAACTCAAATAAATTAAGATTACTTTAAAACACCCTAACCTCACATTTTTACAAATTAATAATAATTATTATTGTTCTTTTAAGGAATACAGTAGAGCCACGGTTATCCGAGCCCCGACTAACCGAGTTCCAGGTTAACCGAGGTAGGCAAAAAGAGTTCGGAAGTTCAGTTTGCGGTAGATGCATGCGTTAAAGTAACCGTGCAAAGTGAAATCCGCATATAACGGCAAATCTACTGTACTGTACTTATATTAGTCGCATACAGATTCGTCAAAAAGGTTTCCGGTAAATACACACAGTTTTTAATCATTATTAAATACTGTACAATACAGTAATTATTTCAATGTGTAATACATGTGAGTTTCAGGGATTTAATAACGTAATAAGGGGTGTAACGTAAAGGGAGGAGCATAGTAAATTTGAGATGAATTGGCCTAGGTTGAGGATTACATTTGTGTTGAAAATTAATAAACATAGAAATCCAAAGGGGAATGCAGACAAGTTTAATTTTATAATAATTCATTCATAAAAAAGTGTTTAATAAATAAAAAATCATAAGTTTAAGAGACAAAGAATTTAGATATGTTTTTAAATATAAAGAGATTATGTCATCAGCATATAGCCTCCACGACGGGTGCGGTTTATTATGAAACAGACAATAGTCTCAAAACAGGTATGAAATAAAGCAAAGTAGAATGGGAGGACGCTTATGATTGGTGAAATGGATCGAGTGATATGATGTCACTGCGCACAAGATCGTCAAACAAAAGCAAGCCTCTTTCTCAATTGTCGCTGAGTCGTCGCACTGGGCAGATGTATTGGTGATGTGCTGGTAAAATGTTTTAATAAGTACAAAGTTTGCGGTACTTCCAAAGAAATACAATCAAAACATGTTTAATCAATAGTAGAGACAGTGATTTTACAGAAAAGTGTTAAATGGTGAAAATCGTACGATTTAAGTCGAAGTAATCGAATCTGTAAATTTTGAGAAGATGCGGGCTTGTAGACAATCTAGCAATGGCCGACTAGCGTGGGTGATTTGCACATAATGAACAAGTGTTTTCGGGGTAAACTATGTCTAAAAAACTAAAAGAAATAACTTCAGTGATTTAACGAAGCTAGACTTTAATGAACTATAAACTTTTTTTCAGGGGGATTTTTAAAAATAATAAATAAAACTAACGTAAATTCATTTTTGTTTGTAAGTTGTAAAGTGCACTATAAAATCAAAAAACGTACGTAAGTAGACAAATTCAATAAGTAATAATAATAAAGAGAGTCTGCATTCATATTTGTTAGCAATAGAATGTTAAAATTTGTGTATTAGAAATAAGATTTGTTGGATGAGTGAGTGTGTGGTCGTTTTTTATTAAATCTCAAAATATGGTTTGCCAAGGTTTTTATTTTTGTGTTGTAAATTTAACAATTTTAAGTATGGAAGAGTAAATTTAAAGTGCCAACTATTATGTTTTGTTGATTTGAGTCCTTTCCCTTCCTGGTAAAGTACTTCATGGTAAGAATGAACCTAGTTAAGAAAGTAGAGTCAGTGTAGTTTTAAGATGCGACAAAATGGCGTCGGTTGGTAGCCGCAGCAGTGCGTCTTGGTGGTGAGATATCTGTGTGTAGAAACACAGATGTCATACTTCTAAGGCAAACTGCCCCGTAGCTATCTGCTGTTCGCACAGATGTTAAAGCAAACATATATATGTAACAAAGATTTAGTTGTCAGCTGTGGCCATCACAGATATGACAACGCTATAACCTATTTTCAATTTTGGGGTTATGTTTGATTGTTTTTGTGATGGTTAAGGGAATAAAGATTCATTGAATTAATAAAGTAATTAATAAAAATAGTAAGTTATACAAATTGAAGATATATGAAAGCATAAGTAATTGTTACATAGAAGAAGGTTATTTTTTTAATAAACACAACTTAGAGAAAACTTGTCAAAATTTCATTTTATTTTTATTTTTTATTATTAATAAATTTTGATTTGTAAACGGCAAGCAGAGGACAGCACGTTACAAATGCTTTGTTAATCAATACAATTTTGTTAATGCTTTTTCACTAAATGTCACGTTGTTCAACAAAACGCAAACTCGCTGTGTTATGGCAATGTGCAGTGTAAACCAGTTAAAACCAGTGTAGTGTAAAAATAGAAACGGCGTTCCGTGAGTTCTGTTAAACCGAAATCACTTATGGACTTCTTCAAGAAATATTTTTCTAACTGAAACATGTACTGTAGCCTATGTATGTCTTTTTATCATTTTGTATTTGTATTTTATTTTAATTTATAAGTCAGTTTTCTTTTTATAATGCAGTAGATAGCTTTTTTTTATGTACAGTCATGTCTTTTTATCATTTTGTATTTTATTTTTATTTGGACATTAGTGTTTTTAATTAATAATACAATAGATGCCTTTTTTCACATATTTGAGTACGTTTTCATTGATTTCACCAGTTTACCATACTTTCCTCTTGATTTTTGACAGAGTCCGTGTTATCCGAGATATCCTCGGATAATCGAGGTTCTGCTGTACTTAAATTCTATGACCTTTAAATCAAACTTCTCTTTTAGTCCAAGGAGAAGGCGTGGTATGGAATAGTTACAGATGGAAAATCCTATTTTAATAACTAAATTCTAAGTTATCAGTATAAACAAGATTTAATTTAACTCCCCAAAATAAAAAGCTTAAAATATAACCACTGAAAAGAAATAAAAGTGTGTTTATAGAAAAGATTGATACATTTTGTCAGCTAAGTATGGGTCCTTGAATCCAGTCAAACTTAA
>JAGFPH010000045.1:1470915-1490644 GCA_018207615.1 Philaenus spumarius
GACCATATGGGTTTCTGTGATAGTGTTTTCCGCCATATTCACTGTTTTACAACCTGTCAAACTAAAACGGCATGGGAAGTATAGCAAAGAAGAAGTAAATAGAAAAGCCCAAAATTTCGATTGTAGTTTTCTTTCACAAATTTTTGCCGATGTGTTTTAAATTATGTTTGTACACTGTACTTCATCGTGCTGTATTTGAAAATTACTGCAATCGTACTTGGGCATCATTTTCTATCGCAGTTTGATGCTGTTGCCTTATATTACATTGTAACGCCTGCAATTCCTAAAATGATTACAAATCATATTCGGATGTAATTTCTTTTGTAGACATACACAATTGTGTTTTTAACACCGGCATTTCATAAATTAGTACAAATTGTATTTAAACACCATTTTCTTCCGCTGATGATGAATTATCATGATATAAAAAGGAGGGGCAGCTCTTAAGTGTAGATTAAAAGCCCAGCTCAAATTACACAGAACCTCAAACTACTGGAGTCTAACTACCAGGACTAACGTATTAATCTACATTTTCCTAACTAATAGTTACATGATGCGGAGCCAATTAACAAATAAACAGATTTTATACTCATGTACTATAAATGTCCTATGAATATTTGCGAATTGATTTGCCATTTTCAGAGTAGTGTCTATTGGTAAGTTTATATTCATCTGTAGCACACCTTAAAAGTACGGATGGGTCGATTCTCGATTCCAAAAGTCAATTCCACTGATTCTCGGCACTGGAATCGGTATCGAGTCAATTCCGTGAAAGTCGATTCCAATTCCATTGAATCCAAGCCCGGGCATTACCGATCTCTACAAATACGTTCGTGTACGCGATTGCCATGGCCGCCGATATTGCCCGGCGATTACCGGGTTTATATTTCCTCGTTATATTCCATTTCATTCCAACTCCACCGCTACCGGGGCTACTGGGAATGCGCTATCAGTACTGGACTGGACTCACAATATGGATTCGACGAGTTCCGAGAATCTAAACTGCACCAAAGTACAATAGAGTAGCCGAAGTAGCCGTAACCGCTACTTTGAGCCGTTAGTAGCGATTACTTTGTGTGTCTGCAAAGTAACAAATCCAAAATACTGATTACAGTACTTCTGACACACCTCTACTACGTTTGTGCGTGTAATTCGCATTTGATAGATTATGGTATGAATTTTTAAAGTTATAATTATGACATTTTAAGCGAGGTTGATTACGAGTTTGTTACCTCATTGTGTATGTGCTGTTGACTATAGTTTCTGTATTGTTTCGATAAATAGGGGTTTTCCGTGCAAGCTTGATAGTTAACATGCAAGCACGGAAAAACTTACCGGGCGAGTTACGTACAACATTTTTCATTATAGCCTACTACCCCGAAAAAGCAACATATTTCAATCAAAACATCGTTTTATTAAAAAAATAAAAATTGAAACTTGTTTGATTTTTCTGTCATATTTCCATTGACAAAGCTGTTTACATAAAACTGATAATATGTTTATTCTTATTTGTAAAATAAACAGGAGAACAGTAAAATCAATTTAATGTTTGTTGTTCCTTGTTGGCACGCCCCCTCAACGCCACCGCTCTCGACCCCCTTGTTTGTGTGTGTGCACATACTATACACTTCGTTATTAAAGCTGTCGTACCTGGATTCGTTAAGATAAATAAGTACAACTTGTTTATAGCTTTTGTACCAGGCTTTGTTCAGGTATATAAGTCAAACTATTTTATAGCTGGCGTACTAGGCTTCGTTTAAATAAATATGTAGAACTTTAGTATAGCTTTTGTACCTGGCTTCGGACAGGTAAATAAGTAAATCTATTTATAACTGTCGTAACTGCTTCATTCAGGTAAATGTGTAAAACTTTTTTATAGCTGTTGTACCTGGCTTCGTTAAGGTAAACAAGCAAAACTTGTTCATAGCTGTCGTTCCAGGCTTCGTTCAGGTAAATAAATAAAATTATTTTATAGCAGTTGTACATGGCTTCGTTCAGATAAATAAGTAAAACTTGTTTATAGCTGTCGTACCAGGCTTCGTTTATGTAAATAAGTAGAATTTGTGTACAGCTTTCGTACCTGGCTTCAGAGAGGTAAATAAGTAAATCTATTTATATCTGTCGTATAACTGGCTTTGTTCAGGTAAATATGTAAAACTTTTTTATAGCTGTTGTACCTGGCTTCGTTAAGGTAAATAAGTAAAACTTATTTATAGATGTCGTACATGGCTTCCTTCAGGTAAATAAGTAAAACTATTTTATAACTGTCGTACCTGGCTTCGATAAGGTAAATAAGTAACACTAAACAAAATAAATGAAATATTAAATACAAGTTGTGTTGTCCACGACGGGTTGCCACTTTGAGGATTGAGCGATAAAATTACCGGGAACGCGATTACAATTTACCGAGAAAACCGAGAATTATGCATGATTTTTTCCCTCGGCTTTCCACCCTGGTCTATGCAGTTAAAAAACAGCTTTTTCGGTGCAGTATAATGGAAAAAATATATGTATACATATTTTAATGAATCCAAATCAGCAGTTTTATGTAAGTTTCTCTTAGTTCGATAACAATATTAAAAAATAACGTCAAAGAACTATACAGTTACAATTAAATAACAATGTTTACTTCCCTTTACAATTTTATTGTCATTGGAATCGATAAATTTGAGAATCGACCCATCCCTACTTAAAAGCTATAAAAATTGTGGATAGGATGTCAAATTCCCGAATATTTGCTCATATGGACCAATAGATACTACAATGGAATCATATAGATGACAAGATTTATATTTTGTCCAGTCATGATCATGGCAGTTGATGAAGCAAGTGTTACCAAATGCTTCTATAAAAAAGCTAATTTGAAATCAAAGGTGGTAAATTTTTACATTGAAATTAAGATGGAAATGGACGTTAATCTAATGTTTTAATCTACACCATTAACATATTTAAATCCACCAATTAAAAAACTTTGGAAATGAGAGATTGATTTACAAGAATAATCTACAAAACCCAAAAATATATATAAAATTGACAACCTTTGATTTGAAAGTGTCTATGCATAGAATACAATTTTCTGAAAACTCCATGAATCAGACACAGCTGCCAGTTCAAGTTGTGACTATGAAGGATTCTATTCAAAGTTACACAACTTTCTGTTGATAAATAACGGATGAATACTGTTTTTATAGATATCACTAATCGATACACTAAAACCTCGTTTATCCAAAAATACGGTTTATCCGCACAAAATTGTGAAATTTTTTTTAATACGTAAATATTTTGTTATACAGTAATTGAGCTCGTCACCACAACTCCCCTTGATTTACCATCATAATTATAACGTCTTGTTTTGTAAGAAATACAACACAATGCAATAAATGTACAGTACTGTAATAACAACATTGTACTGCTAACATTGTAATTAGCATTGTATGTTATCTGCGAAGCCAGAAACAATACAACGCAGTAATTTGATCAAAAATTGTATGACAGTGATGAGCGTAAGCATAAAATTGCGGACAGTACTGTAATGTTAAGCCACATAATTTTTGTGCGTAATCTAATGTGACAGGTGTTGTTCTAGTTCAGTTAGTCAGTGTAGCCATTACAGTAGCAAAGTTATTCAGCAGTTGTTTGTATCTAGTGTGTTTAAGTTGATTGTTTCCTTTTTTTTAACACGTTTTTAAGTTTTATTTAAGTAAAGTTTTATTTATTCCAATCAGTTTTTAGTTGTATAATGATATTAAATCTTCTTAGTCATTTAATTAGATAGCCTAAAGATTTGCCATGTAACATTTATAGCTAAATAAGATTTAAAGAAATGTAAATAAACCAGCTAAGCCTAGGCCTATGGATACCAAAAACCTAGATAAATAATACTACATTTTCATAGGAATAAAACACCACAAAATGCACAAATAATATACGTACTAACAACACTCATTAACTTTATTCATATTTATTCTCATTCATAGGAAATGTTAGAAATACACTTACAAATTATAAAGAATCAAAATTAGGTTATGTTAAATGTAAACACGATGTCGGCCATCAAATTTACTAACCCACATGATTCGTATGGAAATACGATTAAAAACAATGATGTAATACGCAAATATTAAGATAAATTATAAAACACAATATAAATATGTTTAAATTAAATAGTTGTATAGTGAAAATTATGTTATTTTACTTTCAAAGAGATTAGAATAAAATTATGAAATATATTGTATTAGCTTAGGTTGCCAAAGATACAAGTCAGCTGTGTATAACATGATAAGAGCCCACTTGATACTAAAGTCGCGGAATAGAACTAATAAATTTTAATTAAAAATATTGGTAATAAACCAACATGGCATCAAAATTAAAAGAAAATGTGAGTTACAAAAATAAATAATAAGCATATTACACGCGATAGTGCGAAATTCACAAGAGAAATATTAAAATAAAGTGGACATAATACAAACCGACCAATCAGAGACCAGAGTTTCAAGAAAAGTGAGCAATGCAATTGACCCCTCTAGGAGACCATTAAAAAGAATGACGCAACAACCGCCAAGTTTAAAAGTGAGTGTATAGTAACCCATGAAGATAGGCTATGAAGGTGCTTTGTGAAATCGACAGTTTCGTTTCTTTTAATTTTAAAAGTTAAGTAAATATCAACAAATTATAAAATATATAACAGAACTTGGTATGGCCTGTACAATTTGTTATTGACAGTGATACAAACAGTATAGTTCAAGTTGCATTGCCAAACTTGTAAACTTTGAAACTTATAAACTATAGCCATTTTATTCTTGTGCATTTAAATTCAATTTTGTACTTCGAATTCGTAATATGATTGCATGCAGCGAATAAAGATTATCCAAGATCCGGCCGATAACCTCTTGCCCGAGATATATTTATTAAATTTACAATTGTGAATAAATAATAACATACAAATATTATTGAATAAACTGAGCAAAGGCGATGGCAAATCGATAGACTTTATAGTAGAATCAATTTTAGTAGACAATTTAGAGGAACCCAACAGTGTTAATTTATATAGATGTATAAAGATTTAAAGGTATAAATGTAATTCTTGGTCATAATTAAATGTAGTCTATGTTTCCATTTTATAGTAATGCCTATTTATAGAAACTTAAAATCGATTGAAAATAAGGAGAGTTATTGTGATTATAAATTTTGGCACCACAACATGTGGGCTATTAGAAAATGAGTAGTAATATTATAGTTGTGTGGAAAATCAGTGTTGTGTTCTCGTGGTAAAATGCCATTAAAAAGGAAGAAGATCGTTGTTAAGTACAGTACTATATTTTATTATAAAAATCTCAATTTTTTTCAGTTGTTTAAATTTAACACAAAATAAATAATTGTATTGTTTCAGTTATTTTCTACCACAAATTATTTGATTTTCCCCTAAAACTGTAGGCATAATAGTGGTAAAAAAACGCCAAAATCGGTTTATCTGAAAGTCCATTTATCCGGAAAGGGTCTGATCCCATCAATTTCGGATAAACGAGGTTTCAGTGTATTAGAATCCTAATATATCATTTATACAAAATCTGACAAAGTTTAAGATGGTTACATTTAAACAATACCATTGGTATGTCTATTTTTCCACGTTTCATTGCTGGTTTATTATGTAGCAATAATCTACCAGTTTTGCTATCTATTCCTACTACAAGGTCATCTTCAGGTGCTTTCCACCGCATACCACATTCTTTATAGATAATCGTCATTGCTGCGCCTTTATCAGTCTTGGTTATTCGTCTGTAATTAAAAAATTAGTGGAGTTACAATTATTATTATAATTTGAAATATTTATGGAATTAAATAAAGGAATTAACACAAGTGCATAAATACAAGTTTTAATTAAGAATAAAAAATTACACAGTTTGCATCAATAAACTCTTCAATACTGATAAAGCAACCAGTTGCATATGATAAACTAACAAAGGGATAATTGAAGGAAGAATCATATAGCTTTAATTTCTCCATTTTGTAGGAGTTCAATGTAAGCATTATCAAGGATTGGAAGGAATTTTCTTGGAGTGTGTGTGGGAGGGGGGGGGTTAAGCTTTACATGAAATGTGTTATATTTTTGCTATTGTACAAAGGATGCAACTTATCATTTTCCCCAACTTATTTTTGTTACAACCTATAGAATTTGTATTTAGTAATTTTTTAAAGTAAGATCTGAAAATTTGCCAGATTAGTATTGCTTGGATAAATACTAGAATGTGTATGAAACAAGTCAGACAACCAAATTAATAGAAAATGCATAAAAAACAACACATAACAATATTTAAATAACTCACAGCTTAAAATAGGAAAAAATACAATAACTTAGATAAATTCGCAAAATTTTAAAAATCTGTATGAATATGCACTTGGTAAATGTACAAAATACACACAGGATAAAATCAAGAGAATATAATATAAAGAAGGATATCACATCTGTCCTGAGATAATATGAACATGATGCAAAAACTCAACTGAGTAAAAATATCCAGACAATAGAAGTTTACTGTTTAAACTTAACCTGTGCTGTCTGGCACAGTACCAACAAGCTTGCGTAATGTTGGAATTGTATACATCCATATCACACTTAAATGTAAAAAGCCTGTAAATGCATGGAAGTGTAGGTTTCCAAGCTTCTCGAAAGAAAGTTAACAACTTTGTGTGCTTTTAAGCCCCGTAATAAGCCTTATGGCCCATTTTTTGTAGGGCAACACTCTTTTTATATCCTGAACTGATCTATTTCCCCAAAGAAGATTACATACTAGTTGAAATAATGATACTCTAGCTCATAATAGGCTGGTTAAATGTTTAAGAAGGCCAAAAAACTTAACTGATTGCACTTCTTCAAGAATAGTCTTATCTAACATGACACTTGGTTTATGATTTGAACTATGCTTTCTGTTGAAGTATATATACTTATTTTACATGAATTGATTAACAATTTGTATTCAGAAAACATATGTGTATTCAGAATTTGTTTCAGTGTTATACAGATGCTGCTGCTTAAAAACAAATTGAATTATCCTATTAGCAAATACTGCTAATAACAAATAATTAATAGAGATCACTAGGCCAAGAATTGATTATTGCGGGACCCCGAATGAGTTGAGTCTCTTTAGCCAGCCTTTCTGCAATAATTGGAGTTTTACTATAATTATATGAGTTTATCCATTATAATTTAATTCCTCTAATACAATGTTTTCCCAATTTCTTAAGTAATAACATTGAAATCAACACAATCAAATGCTTTAGAAAGGACTAGGAAAATACTTACAACTTCCCTTTTTGAATGAAGACCTTCCACTAAAAAGTTTATTAACTTGAATATTCCAATGATTGAGGTCTTTCCTTTTTGAAAGCCATATTGGCTAGAACAAAGGGTATTAAATTTATTCAATTATTTAAGAAGCTGCATTAAAATAATTTTCAAAAACTTTACTAAATGTGGAGTGCGTAGAAATAGGTCTGTAATTATTATTATCATTTATTTCTCCCTTTTTTTAATCTCCCCTTTAAAAAAAGGAAGGATCTTAGAAGATTTTAATCTTGATAAGAATTTAGCTTTGGAGAGTAGAGAATTTGTTTAAGGGCCAAGCTACATTAGAAAACAATTAAAAGTGTAAAAAAGTTAAAATTTTTGTATACAATTTATTTAAGCTATAAAACTTTCCCAACTTTAATTTTTTAGGAGGTATTTCAAAATATGAATATTTTCTTAACGATAAATCCATAACTTCTCTAAATACTGGCTTGCTGATGAATGTTAAATATCTAAAAATAATTGCCTTAGCATAGTGATCTGTTATTTCAGACTGAATAACTTTGACGGTTAAAAAAAATCACAAGGAACATTTGATATAACGTTATCTATTATTGCTGTAGAGGACTAGATGGGAGAAACATATCGACAGCTCCTTTCTGAGATCGATATAACCCTATTACAATCACTTCTTCACTTTTGCAACTAAATTTGGCCCCTGTAACTTCAAATCCTTTTTGTTACAAAGATTCTCATCAATTTTAAAGTAATCAAAATGTTTTTTTGTTTTTTTTTCAAAAGCACTATTTGTCACTCCTCTCTCTTTATAAGACATTCTGTTAAACTGACTTACCAAATTACTCTATTTACTACTAGGCCTATATTATAATCCAAGAATAACAAAACTACTGTGAAACGTTGTAATTATTATAAATTTTACCTTATGCCCATATTAAACTAAAGATAGTTTCTAACATTAACTCTAAATCCATAGTCTTACCATTATAGTGTAAAAAAGAAGTTAAAATAAATTCCCCTGTTAAAATCACATTGTAAAATGTATCATAATTAATCTAAATAAATTTAATAATGTTTCATACTTATGCTTTTCCACTAATTGCAGCAAGTTTAAATTTCCAATGATATTTCCTGATAATAATATAAAATCGCTTCTAATCAGAGCTTTGGAGTCTATATCCCGCATGGCATCTCCTAATGATTGACATCCTTCGGATACTACAAAAGATATTGCCAATCCAGGCCAATTTTGACTTCTGAAAAAACTTACCAAATTAGAAAAAATGAATTGTTTTTTCCGCAAACATTTTTGTGTACAGACAAGGATGTTTTTTAAATTATAAAATAAAAACTTCAAGGCTATTTAGATTTTCAGGAATTGTGCATCATACATTTATACATATAAATCAAAATGTCTGTCTGTGATTCTTCTTTAAACATTTAAAAAATGTAAAAATTATGAACAAAATTAGGGGTCTTGCGGACGAACGTGACACACGAAGAAACATTCTTTTGAGTAGCAATTTACAACATTAAGTAAATTTGTTATGAATCTTTAAGTATATAAATATTTAATTTAAGAATACATTTTTTTAATTTATTATAAAAAATTACACAAAACACCTGGCCCTGCTGCGAATGGATCAGGATCTAGGATACCACCACCCTACCCCAATCCAAATGATTCTGTCATAATCAATAATCATTTCATTGAAAATGCAGAATATACAATAATGTAATTGGCGAGCGAAGCGAGCAGGAGCCAAGCCCCTAGTTATAAATAAAACAGCTGATTTGGACACAATTTAAAAAGCTTGACACAATTTAGGTTAAGCCTATACTGAACCAAGACTTTTCTTGAAAGCAGTTCCATTTATTACCATAGCAACCAGCTTGGTAAATTTAGAATCGATTCATTTTTTTAACAACCAATAGCATTTTTAATCTCAGGTTTAACAGGTTAATATCTCTTTATAAGGCTATATAAAAAATCCTGTCATACACGCAAAAACTTTGGCCTTACTGCATATGCGTCAGAATCTATGCCATCAATACCGCCAAGTGCCTCTGATCTAATCAATCATAATTTCTGTCAAAATATCAGAGTATACAATAATCTGTTTGTATTTGCTTCACCGTGAGTCGCCGTAGGGGTTGGTGAGCAAAGCCAGCAAGGCTGGAGCCCAATAGATAACAATAAAACATGTAGCATTACAATAAGTTAAAATTCATTATTTTATATTTAATTTTAATTGTTTATTTATTTCTATTTGCTTTTTGTTTAAAAAAATTATCCACAGATATGCAGTATTTACATATTTTGCCTTCTTCTTTTTTCTTTACTGATCACTAAAGACCGAAAGTGATCTTTGGCCTTTATATGCATGTATGTCCACTGACTCTATCCTTCCTGAAGTAGGACCTGACCTTCTCATATCTTCCACTTCATCCTTTTGCCTGCCTCTCTTACTCTCCTACTAAACTGTGTCCCTTTACAGATCCTCAAAAATAATTTCTTTTAACAGTGTTATTACTTTAAGGCCAACTATAATGGGGTAAAACAAGGAAATCCAATGATCTAAATTTTAGATTTTGTTACTTGATCAACAACAAATACATTTTAAACTTGACTGATTTTGTTGATTCAGGAGGGTAGACATTGGCTACCTGAACTTCTTCATGTACTTTTTTTATCACACTCTTATTATTCTACGGTTGACAATGTTAATATGGAATGTTTATTTAAAGATTAATGCATGTGTAGTCATGTCTGATTGCTATTAATATATAAAACATTAATTAGATACTTGCCTTAGCAATCACTTAAGTAGTTTTGATTAGTTTACAGCTGTTTCCCCTTATTTTTCAGGCATCATCAGAACTCGAATAAACAAAAAACACTTCTCATAATTATACCGATTAACAACTTTAACTATGATAACATTCAATGCTTAAATAAATAAAAACATAAATTTACGATACTTAAAAAAGTTATTTTGTTTTTTTGTTTTTGATGTCAGTGTGTGACTGTCATCTACTGTGTCATTTCTCAAACTGAAGGACGTATATTCAAGTTGGTAGTTAGTGGCAGTGTGGGGAGAAATCTTATCAATTAAATCGAATATTATATTAGCTTGGAACTGTGTTTGGTCGTTTAACAAGTTACCTTTGTCCTTCTTGCAACTATTATACATATGGTAAGCCCCTAAAGTGTTCAGTTTATGTCCCTTATTACAACAATTCAATATTTCCATATTTGTGTTTAAGTCTGTATGTCTGTATAGGAATGATCCCCATTTATCAAGTGTTCTGCTAAATTGGATTTTGTGGCGTTTAGTTTCAAACTGGAAGGTATGTGTTCCTTAAATCTCATTCGAAAAAGTCGTCCCGTCTGTCCAATGTAATTTTTAGGGCAATCATTACAATTGATCCTATACACTCCAGTCATATCTAATTTATTGGTGGTGATGGTCCTTGGAGTTAACAATGATTTGAGATTATTGTCAGTTCTGTACGCTATATTATAACCTTGTTTTTTTTTTTTTTTTTTAATTGTTTTGTTTTTGAAATGCATGTCTCTGTTGTATTATGTATGGCCCTTTTAACATGTTCAACGTTCTTTTTCTTTTTATTGTTGATGTACCTATTATTTAATTTGGTAATAATTTCTGTATCATATCCATTTACCGCTGCTATATATTTGATGGTATTAAACTCAATGCGGTACCTTTCCTCGTTCAAAGGAACATTATTTAATCTGTGATAACTTAATAAAAACAAAAAACAAAATAATTTTATTAAGTATTGTAAATTTATGTTTTTATTTATTTAAGCGTTGAATGTTATCATAGTTAATAAATGTTGTTAATCGGTGTAATTATGAGAAGTGTTTTTTGTTTACTCAAGTTCTGATGATGCCTGAAAAATAAGGTGAAACAGCTGTAAACTAATCAAAACTACTTAAGTGATTGCTAAGGCAAGTACATAATTAATATTTTATTTATTTTAAAATTTTATTATGATATTGGAGTGTGTCGGTCACTAGGTTATGACAAGTATACTTTGATTGTGTTTTATCTAAAACAGTTACATAAGTTAAATTTACATTTTTAAAGATTAGGCTACAGAACTCTTTCAAGATAAATAGGGTACATTTTTAATTTATGATGATCTATATCAGGGGTTCCCAAAGTTGGGGTCGCGGGCTGATATTTTAGAGTCCCGGACTGTTTCCGTGATTATAGAGTTTATACTCTCGTAATTATACTAATAAATTTGAATAATAGAAAAATCAACAGCCTTGTAGCAGCCGCTTTTTTCTAGAAGGAAGGAAGGGGTAAGCGGTAAGATTTGTCTTCAAAATAAAACTGGATCTTTGGAACAATAAATTGCAGCCGTAGCAAGTAGCTTTGTTCCCCGATTTAATCCTTTTACTTGATAATTCATAAGGCATCTCTTTGATGGATGTTCAGGATGTCCGTTGTGGTTTACTTAACTAATCTTCGTCAAGAAATGGACCGATATATGACTGCAAAATTTGATCTCAATAAACACAGTTGGGTTCGAAATCTATTTACTGTAGATGTCAACAAAACTGGAGAAGAAATACCGAGATTTCAAGAAGAGTTGTGTGATTTGCAAGCAAATGAAGTACAAGAAGGAAAATTTGAAAAGTTGTCACTTTCACAATTTTTGGCGTAGTTAACAGAACATTAGCATGATTTGCAATGCGCCTTAACCCTCCCAGTGCCCTGGTTATAGCTCAAATTGGCGAGCTGATTTTTTAGTGTTTTGCAAGCATATTTTTAAAAAATCTTCAAAAATAGTAATTTTATCCCAATCCGAAAGTGTTCTATAACTTTTTTGTAGAGAAAGGTTCAAAGAATTCATATATGTAATTAAAAAATCTATTGATGTAAAATTGTAAAGTTATTAGCTCAAGAAACAAAAAATGTTCAGCAACGAAAGGAAAAAGTTCAACTTTAGGCCTAAATAACAAGTAGTAAGCATTTTTTGTAATTTTTTCATAAGCGTAAAAAAGTTTTGTAATTTAGTTCTAAATAGAACTGTATAAAAACATTTAACAATTTCAAATTTCTTATTTTGAAAAAACCAGTTTTATGTTCCAAATACACGACTGCTAACTAAACTAGGCCTAGTTTGAAACGTAATTTACTAATATAGGCTTTGCCAAAAAATGAAATATTATTATAACAAAGTGTAGAGGATAAATCAAAGAAAAGAAAGGTATACTTGTCTTTCCTTAGTTCACAAAAGTGTTTGAGTTATCTTTAATTGAATAACAAAATGACATGAATCTCATGACATTTTGCCGTCGATAAAGGTCGGACAAGAATGGTGCGTTGAATTACGTGGGAACGAGACGGAACAGACGGTCACACCAGACCGCTCTAGTTATGTACTTTTCACTACTGTCTAGACAAACAAAAAAGTGGTTATTTCTAGTTTACTTTCCTCCGTTAGAAAGATCAAACTGTTCTTTACAAAATGGTGAAAAGAAATCTGTCAAAACATATGATATTGTAGGCGTTGTCTCGGTTGACAAATTTGCTGTTTCATTGGTTGAAAAACTGTCCAATCGCAAGGTTTACAGAAATCGTGTAAAATAATGACATCTGATTGGAAGGCACTATTAGAAAGACAAAATTTTGACCAATCCAATGGTATATTTATAATCTTGATAGAAATACTTCTGTAGATGGTCTTGGACATGTAAGAAGTGGGAAATAACAGTACAATTGTATACAATTTCACGCACGGAAACAGCTGTAACCCGTTCTGCATATTTTAAAGCAATGATTACGTATGTAGCCTACATACACGTTTTACAAAAAAGTTTTAAATACAAAAATTAAAGTTTAATTGATTTCCTTTCCAATGGTGCCAGTTTTTATTACGATTGGATGATTTTAATTGTATTAAATAACGAATATGCAAATTTATGTAAATTCTCGCATAGGTTCGAATTGGTTGCATCTTGCCCCTGAGAGAACGTCACTTTGGGCAGTCTGGCACTGCGAGGGTTAAGGATGTGCAATACCAGGACAAAACAGTCAAATACAGTCCTCTTCAATAAAAATCCTTCATCGTATTTTGAAGATAAATTTATGTAATTTGCTGGAAATCGTTCAAGAAAATCTAAATTATAATTCGAAGGTGACAAAAATTGCAAATTATACATTTTTATTAAATCTATTTGCTTACAAACAATACGATAAACATGATTTTCAGCCAAGTCTCTTGAGAGCAGTAAAACATCGGTGCGAATTTTGTTACCTACTAACTATACATAGGAGTTTTCTGAAAATTTAAATGTCGTGCGCAGACAGCGGAATCTAAAAGTAAGACCAGCATTAATTGGATTCGATACTTTTACTCGAGGGATATTAACTAAAAACTTTTGTCCGGGAATCGCTGAATTGGTGGATAAGATGGTGCAACACCATGGTAGCACACTGAAATGGTTTTCAATTTCTGTAATACTTTTACTGAACTCTTATATATACTGAAATTCTTGAACAAACAACTTAAATTGCTGTAGGCCTACTTTTTAACTGAAAAATCTTTTTTTATACATTATTTTTTACATTGTAAGGAAAAGTGTTTTAGGCTTTTGCAATTTGACATTACGGTCATGATCAAAAAAGTTTGGAAACCCCTGATCTATAAAGATAATTCTAAGAAATTTTTTATTTTACTGTCTACTAAAATATTGGAAGTAGAGTTTTGTCAAAATACTAGCCTACTAAAATTTCTATATTCTTTTAGTTTGCAGATAGAAATTTACTTACCCTAACTGTAGAATAAAATATGTTTTTGTGTTATAAAAATATAGTTACATAAAATACATACTACAGTAGTTAAAAATAAACTAGATATTTATAAAATGTATTAACACTGACTCACTTTACAAAATCCTTTATCTTGTCTGAGTAGTTTGAGCAAAATAAAATTACTTCCTCAACTCCTGCTGATGATAGAAGTTCTAAAGTATAACTCAACAATGGTCGATTGGCTAAAGGTAATAAACACTAAAAAAAAGATAGGCTATCATTAAACAAATTTAATAAATATTTTGTAAAACATAACAAAAATGTGTAATTCAGATTAGCTGGATCTCTAAAGCGTCGATTACATTGGGCGAATCTACTCGCTGCTACTTAACTTGCTTAGTATAATACACCTTGTCGCTTACTCGCTGCGTGTTGAACACTAGCTGCTCGTCCGCGATTAAAGTTGACGACAGGGCTACTTTTGCGGCTACTCGCTGGCTATTTTACTCGCTGACAAGTGAAATTGCTTTGTGTAACTTAGATAGCTAGTAAAATCGCTATACAGATAAGTGACTAGAGTACTTGCAAAATGTCAGAAAGTGTAGTTCGCGCGGGTGTTGTTGTTATTTCTCATATATTACGACAGGAGTTGGAAAAAAGGAAAAATAAACATCTAAAAATAAAAGAATCTGGAAGAGAGAGATTGAATCATGAGAAAAGAGAAATATGGTGCATCTTGTACATTATTAAAAGAGTTAAAAGACTAAGCCCTGCAGCTTATTGAAATCTTCTAAGAATGGATGGGGCCCAGTTTGACGATTTATTACAGATGGTTTACGGATTAATTAAAAAAGAAGACACAAATGAAAATGGCGATTAACACTAATTTTAGCCGACTGGTGAGCGAATTGCAAATATACTAGCCGTAGTGTGATCGGACAGGTCGCTACACGTTCAATGATGATCAGCGAGTAAATTCGCCCAATGTAATCGACGCTTAAGCAAAGTACGGTAATATTTAGGACGTTCTAATAAGAAAAACTAAATAAGAAAGAGATGAGCGGTATTTTCTAACCTAGTATTTTTTTCCCCGGTATTAAAATGTAACCGTTGGAACTGGTTGTCAGATTTCTTCGATACCAGTTGTTATGAAACAGATATATACTTTGTTGCTTAGAGCCGCTATTACTTTGTACTTGTAGGCCTAACTATTTTCATAGCCCTACAGGTACCGAAACCCTGATTTAAGTTAGTGTAATTTGTATGTAAGTTTTAATTAATGGTAATAAAGTGTTTAGAGTTAGTTTAGACCTAATTGATCTATTATGTTTTTCAATCACTAAAAATATCTGTGTTATTAAATTGGATTATACTTTTAATTATTGTAGTAAAAGATGTATATAAATTAAAAATAATAACATTATACATTACCAGAATTATTTTTTTAAAATAACAACTTATTTAGTACGCTACAGGCCTAGTCAATAATATTTAATTATAGGCTAATCTTGTTGGTAATTATTTACTTTGATTGCCCCAGCCTCAATAGCGTCTAAACTTTTTTTACATATTATTTACGTGCTGAAAATGAATAACAAGCAATATTAAACCTCACTCATGCAAAAATAATAAAAAAATACCTAAAAACTTCTAACCTATAGTGTTTAGTCACAGTAAGGTCACAGTAGGCCTATGGTTTATAGCCCCAATAGCGTCTAAACTTTTTTATATATTATTTACGTGTTGAACACAATTAATTTAACAATATTAAGGCTCGCACGACATATATAGTCGACTTAACAACATAAGTTACGTTACGTTTAAGTTAAGTTTGGTTACCTCTTAATAATCAGAGTCAAAGTAAACAATTACCATCTTGTTAAACCAGATGACTAAAATATGAAATAGGCCGACTAATATTTCTAAGAAATGATGTTTTTCTAAGTGAAATGGGCTCAACAGTTATTTTGAAAAGGCTGTCAATAAATATTTTTTCTGCTTTTAAAATAACTAAAGTTTAAATCGTTATAGAATAACTACATGTACCTACTTTCTACCCATAATTGTAACTGACTCAGAGAAAGTTTCAAAATAACACAATACCAACCAAAATAGGCCTAACAATAAAAAATAATGGTTTAAATAACTAGTTATTTTTCAATTTATCGATTATGCCTACATAAAAATAAGTGGTTTTAGGTCACCTCTTAAAAAAACAAAGTATGATATTATTTTTATGTAGGCCCATTCTTGAAAAAATATTTTTAAATTTTATAAAGTAGCCTTTAGTTGAGTTTTATAAGAAGTGACTGGCATAGACGAAATATTTTTGGCATAGACAAAATATTTACCAACCCTTTAACAGTAGTTGAAAATGTAGAAAATAGGCCTACTCCACGTTTAAGCACAAACACAATCATTTGCTTTGAACAATTAAATTACAGTAAGTAAAGCTTATCCCTTTTCCGTCACTATTTTTTCTTAACACTCTTTAAATTATCCCAATAGTTAACTAACAAAGGGCTAATTTGTACAAGCCTATCTTGTTTGTTCATCTATAAGCCTAAATTATTTGTACAAGAATATTTCACAATTGTTGCTTTCTAAAAATGCGAGACATGAAATAGGCATAGGCTAATTTTCTTTAAATTTTACATAGGCATACCATTTGAATTTGTGAAAGGTTTGCATATCTTTTACTTTTCTTGAGATCTAATAATTTCAAATGTATAACTTGTATTTTTCATAGTTTATTTTGTTTATTTAAGGACCCGATGGTTGCTACCAGAGGAAGGCATAATGTGCTGAAGTTTTGCTAAAAACTAGGTAGCCTATTTGTTTACGGTACTTTAACTTGTCAATCAAAACTATACTATAAATACACAAACCTGAATTTTTTTCTAAATAAATATAGTATTTATACACTTCACTGATGCCGGGAAACCAATATTTAACCATCTTCAACAAGTACAATAGGCCTATTAAAAACTTTCAAATCAAAAGTTCGTTATGGAAATTTACATTGTAAAGTGCCGACGTGTTTTTCTCAGCATTGCCGGATTGTTCTTGTTCTTTTTTGTGTAGAAACGAACAGTTTAGGCAACTCAACTAAGTAAACATACTGTGACTAAATAGTATAGATTAGTAGGCTACCTTTAGGTGTTTTTGAATCCTAATTATATAATGTGATAATAACGACAAAATATTATAATCATACTGTTATCGGACAGATGAAGTTAAAAGTAAACATACTGTGACTAAATAGTACACGTTAGTAGTACCTTTAGGTTTTTTTTAATTGTAATTATATAATGTGATAATAACAACGAAATATTATAATCATACTGTTATCGACCAGATGAAGTTAAAAGTAAACATACTGTGACTAAATAGTAGGCTATAGGTTAGTACCTTAAGGTTATTTTTTTAAATTAATAGGTATAATGTGATAATAACGACAAAATATTATAATCATAATGTTATCGGCCAGATTAAGTAAAAAGCAAACATAATGTGACTAAATAGCCTAGTATAAGTTAGAACCTTTTAGGTTTTTTCTTTCTTTTAATTATATAATGTGATACCGGTAATAACGATATTTTACTAGTCCACAGGTCACTGATTTATACACACCCCGTTCAGTAAAATAACCTATTGTTCGATTTGGCAACTATGATGAAATTTTTTAAATACGCAGTTATACTGTAGTTTCTATTGTTTTTTAAAGGTACAATGTTACTGTTTGTGTAATTTACATTTTGTTAGGCTACATTATTTTCTAATTTTATTGCTTTGTGTGTACTTTCCTGATTATTATTGTTTACTTTATTTAATTCTTACGTGTTTGGTGTATGTTAAGTGATTTATTTTGTTATAATTACGTGAAATATTGCGGAAAAGTCGAAACTTAACCTATATATAATTTCAACTTTTATTTCTTTCATAACTCCTACAAATAATATTTCCCGGGAAAATTTTTATTGTTTTTATTTTATTTTATTTTATTTTTTAAAAATCGATTGACAAGTTAAAGTAAATTTTTACCAAAAACTAACCTAGTTTAATCAAAAATAACCTTACTGTTGGAAATGAAGTATTCACTGGAGCAAAACTATCACAGAAGGAATCTAAAACAACTACTGCTTGAAGAACATTTTCTTTTTCAATTCTCTCGCCAACCCCTTTTCCACTTTTCACAAACATTTTAAAAATTATAACAAAAAAACATACGTCTATTATGTCTATTAATTATGTACAAACTCAAACATTTCATCTCATCATGATCATGATCTTGATCATACAACCAGTGTTGCCACAGTAGCATCCACAGTGACTAGATAGAGATATGAGACAGTGTGGCCAATGAGCGCTGGCCGCCATATTGTTTCCAACTCAACACGGGTTTATATTAGCGTACTGACCATTTTTCGCATTTAACTCCAATTTCCGCTTCAAAATTGTTCTTATGCAATTGGATTAATACATTGTCACAAAAATTGTCAAGTATAAACCATTTTTGTCGATATATTTTCCTCACTAAATGAATGAATACAGAAAATACCGGCTGGCACTTTTTTACTACTGTACTCGTTATCATTATGCACATTATCATTAAAACATCTATATAATCTAATAAATTTTAGTGAAGTACATACTAATATTCATTTTCTTCGTCAGAAAAGTACAAGCAACATTTCTGTGTAGTTGAATTTTTAACAACTATAAACAACAATTTGAGTAGTTTAGTACAAATGGAATAAAACTACTGTGGTACATTTAGCCCATTGAAATGTCAAAAGTTGGCCCTTTGAAAAATACCTAAAGTTTTTTAAATTATAAATCCAATATTAGAAAATATAAAAAATCTGTTTTAAAAGAAACAATTAAAAAAATATTTTTTTCAAAAAATAAATATGGTTTCTAAACTATATTATAAGGGATACATATAATTCTACCCAAAAATAACTTCAAGTGTAATTTTGTGCGTTGTTTTATATATTACTAGCTGACCCGTACGGCGTTGCCCGTGGTGTTAGTATTTTCAGTCTTTTTGACGTAATTGTATTCTTTTTAAGTGTTCGTTGAATACCCGTGCGTATCCTACTGTGGTCATGAAAAAAAGGCTACACTATTTAAGAAAGCACTGAAAATTGTATTCCTGTAAACTACTATCTAACATGAAATAGCTTTAAATATATTGTTTTAATTTATAGTGTTTACTAATTTTGACTTTCACTTATAATTTCATTGACAATGTTGCGAGCACCTACAGCCTAAAAGCTAAAAGGAAGCTACGTACCAAATTTCATTCCAATTCATTCTTATAGGGATTTTTAGTAACTTTGACCCCCCCTCCCAAACCGCCCTAAAATTTCGAATTTCTTTTAACCCTTTCTTAGCAAGGGTTTAAATTAGCTGGGGGTCGTAGAAAAGATATTTGAATCACTTTGTAAACATCCGCGTTAATTTAGGATGTAACAAACTGGTTCAAATAGAGTTTGTAATAATTTTAAATGTATAGGCCTAATTATTATAAGTTATTGTTTAGTATTTAAATATACAATTATGTATCAAAATAAAGCTACGAATGTGATATTTTAATGACATTTAGTTTAATTCAGATTGTTTGTTT
>JAGFPH010000045.1:1505644-1524298 GCA_018207615.1 Philaenus spumarius
CATTTCTTATTTTATATTTTCTCTGTGACATGGATGTTAGTGTTACAATAGATTGTACAGACGAGAGTTTTCTATATTTTTTCCCACTTTTGTTATTCAAATAATTCTAAGTCAAACACTTTTATAAAGGAACATAAATGAAAAAATAATTTACAAGTATACAGTTCAATTCTTTGATTTATTCTCTACACTTTGTTATAATAATATTTCATTTTTGGGCAAAGCATATATTAGTAAATTACATTTCAAACTAGGCCTAGTTGTGTTAGCAGTCATGTATTTGGAACATAAAAACTGTTTTTTTCAAAATAATAAATTTGAAATTGATAAATATTTTTATACAGTTCTACTTAGAACTAAATTACAAAACTTTTGTATATTTTGAAAAATAAAAATAAAAAAATTTTTACTATTTTTTATGTAGGCCTAAAGTTAAACTTTTTCCTTTCGTTACTGAACATTTTTTGCTTCTTGAGCTAATAACTTTTACAATTTCAAAAGAAACTAATTTTTCATGGCATATTTGAATTCTTTGAAGTTTCTTCTACAAAAAAGCTATTGAACACTTTTGGATTGGGGTTCATTTACTATTTTTGGCAAATTTTTAAAAATATGCTTGCAAAACGTTATAAACTGGCTTTTCAATTTTAGCTTTAACCATGCCAGTTCTAGGGTTAAGAGCAACCAAGCAAACTTCCTAGATGGTGCTGATAAACTATCTTTTACTTTTACTTTACACGTAATATTTATACCGATAGTAAAATACCTTAACTGAAGTTTTGTTAATTTGTCAGTTTTCTTTAATCAAGCCTTAGCCTAGTGGATAACGTTGCGCCTTCCTGATCAGAAGATGCTGGGTTCGAATCTAGGCTAGGGACACCAGATATCTAATCATATCTGTGGTTTGAGGGTAGGAGGGCGGAAGTAAAGCAAACGGTGGTTGGCTCGCTTCCAAGATAACGGGATATGACTAGATATCTGGTCTCCGGCTGGGGCTATTTTGCAGAATTTTACTAAGGTATTTATATATGTATATATACATATATATTTACTAAAAAAAAAAACAGTAAAAAAATATATTTTTTACTAAACAATGTTAGTTAATCACAAAAATAAAGAAATATATGGTTTTTCAAATTTTATCACTTCTTCATCCTTAACCCTGGAACTGTCAGACTACTCAATTTGAGTGGTCGTGGGGGCGTGGCACGTGAAAACGATCAATTTTGACAACTCTACTTGTAATGAATATTTCACCCACTAAAAAATATCCAATCGCAACAAATCAAAAACCGTTGGAAAGGAAATGATCTAAACTTTAATTTTTGCATTTACAAGTTTTTTCTAAAACGTATATTTACATACGTAATCATCGTTGCAGTTTTTTAGTTTTCTTAAAGCCAATGTCGCACGAATTTTAATGCACCATAACTACCTTTAATTCCAGTTTCTATGTCTTTCAATACAGCCCACCCGGTATTTTTCTGAGTTATATCTGTATAATGAAGGATTCATCACACTTTTACCTATCTGAAACTGCCATCCAATCCAAAATCTGACAAATAGTTCTAAAGATATGGAATTGTCTGTAAACCTTTGCAATTGAGCAGATTTCAACCAATAAAACAACACATTTTGCGTTCGAGATATCTTTTATAATTCGAATTATTTCAATAGACTTTTTGATATCTATTTATAGACCAAAGTTCAATCTTTCATTTGGTGTAAAGCAAACTATATTTGACTTTTTAGATGTTATTCAAACAGCAGTTGAAAGTTCATATTTGCACAGAATTCATACTACCGCTTGAGTTTGCAAAACAAGGCTGTTTCCATTGTCTTCAACGGTCATATTTTGAATTTCCTTTGTCCGCACGATGTTTCATTTGTTTCATCTTACTTTTGTAATTCAATTGATTCTAAGTAAAACACTTTTATGATGAGGTAATATACAAGTATACAGTTCATTCTTTGATTTATTCTCTACACTTTGTTTTAATAATATTTCATTTTTGGGCAAAGCATATATTAGTAAATTACGTTTCAAATTAGGCGGTTTTGTTAGCAATCGTGTATTTGGAACACAAAAACTGGTGTTCAAACTTTGTTTCAAATAAGAAATTTGAAATCGATAAATGTTTTAATACAGTTCTATTTAGCACTAAATTTCGAAACTTTTTTACATTTACGAAAAAACTACAAAAAATGTTTACGACTTGTTATGTAGGCCTAAAGTTGAACTTTTTCCTTTCGTTATTGAACATTTTTTGCTTCTTGAGCTAATAACTTTTACAATTTTACATCAATAAATTTTTTAAATACATATATGGATTTTTTTAACCTTTCTCTACAAAAAAGGTACAGAACACTTTTGGATTGGTATGCAATTACTATATTTGGCGAATTTTTGAAAATATGCTTGCACACGCACCGAAATGACTTGGCGTTGCAAAACATTAACATGGACAGTTGTAGGGTTAAAGGGTTAAACATATGGGTGTTTATCCCATTTAAAAAATATTAATTATTGTATAAGAGTAGCAACCCCATTTCAACACCTTAGATTGTAGTAATTGTCATGTCTAAACACTCCTGATATTAATATCAGATTTATGTGAATTTTTTTGTAAAATGTGTTGAATAGTTTTTGAGTCTATTGAGGACAAAGAAACACTCAAAACTAGGCCTAGATTGAAACTTAATTTACTAATATATGCTTTGCCCAAAAAAGAAATATTATTGTAACAAAGTGTAGAAGATAAATCAAAGGAAAGAACGGTATACTTGTCTTTCCTTAGTTCACAAAAGTGTTTGAGTTATCTTTATATGAATAACAAAATGACATCAATCTAATAAAACTTCCCCGACGATATACTACGGGCAGGAAGGGTCACTTGAATACCGTGGGAACCCATGCGCCAGACGGTCTCACTAGAATTCCCTAATTATGTACTTTTCATTACCGTCTATACAAACAAAAAACTGGTTATTTCTAGTTCAATTCCCACCGTTAGAAAGGTCAATCTTTTCTCTACAAAATGGTGTAAAGCAATCTGTCAAAACATGTGATATAGTAGGCGTTATATCGGTTGACAAATGGGCTGTTTCATTGGTTGAAAAACTGTCCAATCGCAAGGGCTTACAGAAATCGTTTGAATAAATCCTGTAAAATAGTGACATCTGATTTGAAGCCACCATTAGAAAGATAAAATCTTGACGAATCTAATGGTAGCTTTATAATCTCGATATAAATACTTCTGTAGGTGGGCTTGAACGTTGAAGAAGTGGGAAATAACAGTACCATTGTATGCAGATTCGCGTGCGGAAATAGCTGTAGCCCGACATGCATATTTTAAAACGATGATTACGTATGTAAATATACGTTTTACAAAAAAGTTGTAAATACAAAAATTAAAGTTTAATTCATTTCCTTTCCAATGGTGCCGCCAGTTTTATTACGATTGGATGATTTTAAGTGGATTAAATTATCAATTATGCAAATTCTCGCTAAGGTTCGAGCGGGTTGCATTTGCGCCCGAGAGACTACTGCAGTCTGCCACTTTGAGGGTTAAGTTTGAATCTGTATAATTTGTATTTGTGAGGAGTTTATAATAATAACTTAGATCAGTTCTTACTAAGTTAAGTAATTAATTTAAAACAATATGCTACCCTTTTAATAAAAAATACTGTGAAATGAGAGACTAGAATTTGTTTTAAAAAATTGGGGAAATCACACCATATAAATTGCCAATTGGAAGCAAGCACTAGCCAAGGAAGTCCTGCTTTCTGGTGGCATTTGTTGAAACTAGGTGTAGATAGACCTGATGTTTTACAGAACTGCAATGGTACTCTAAAGTAGCCTACCTCCAGGCCTCAACTTGTAGATAAAGCCAGTGTTACCTTTTGTTACCGTCAGTCCTCAAAGGGTTAAAGTCAATGCAAAATTAATTCTTCAATACACTCATTGAATCGTGTTTGTTATTTTAATCTAAGTATATATTTATATTCTATAATTAAGCAATAACGAAGCATTGACAGGTCCATTAGTAGGGCCTACTCAATATATCCATGGTTTGAATTAATTTTACATACACTGTTGGAACCAGTGAATGAAGGTGATGGCTGCCATGCAGACTATTGTTGTACCTGAATGGAAAATATAATTTTCATAATTTTTGTATAAAAGTTCGGATCTGCTACTATTTTCCTGTGAAATATATACGGTATGGGTTTTTCCTTCAAAATTTTAGCAGCAGTAGCCTACTTTTGAAAATAGAAGGGAGAAATGGGATTTTAGCAAAATTTTCGAGAGTATTCTAAAAGCTACATTTCATATTATACTAAAAAAAGTGGTGGGATCCTTAAGTAAAGTCCTTTTAAAGGATTTTAACTCAACAGAAGCTTTGGATTTTTTTAGTCTCAAGCTTTGTTACCCTAAACTTCATAGAAAAATATTTGTGAGTTCTGATTATTGGAACATAATATGCGGGTTGGCATACTTTATAACCAAATTAAATTGTGTGCAAATGTTTTTATGTCCTGGAGAAAATTGATTGTGTCAGATAGATAAACGTTAGTGATCCTATTAACCTAGGTTTTTCTATTAACATATGGTACGTTAATAAGTTTACAGCAAACCATGTTTTGCAACTAAAAATGCAAAAGAAGGGGGTCAACTCTCTTTTTTTATTAAATTTTACCAAAATAATTAAGGCTTTCATGTTTGCATTACTACATTTTTATTCATCCACATAATCACAAAACTAAAAAATCCTAGAAGCAGCCATTTGCTACCAATAACATCAATGAAAACTACCTTGAATTGTAATAAGAAAGTTACTGGCAGGTGCAACTTTCTTTTCGTCCATCCTGTTTATTGTGTATTTATATTCTGGGAAAGCCATAGATTTAATTAATTAAATTTTATTGCAGAATTCTTCAGATTTGCTACCAACCAGGAAGAGTGTCGATTAAAATGGCTAGAAAGTGAAAATGAAAAACGTAAACTAACTTCAGCTTTAGATGTAGCCCATAAAGAAATTGCTTCATTAGAATATAAGTTGACAATGTCTAGAAGGCTAATTGATCAAGAGAAAGCACAGATAAAATCTGTTGAAGAAGAAAGGAAATCACTGGTAAATTAAAAGATGTTTTGTAAATAGTGTGAATTTAATATATATATATAGTATTAATGTGAAAGACTGATGTACAATAATTTTTTTGTACGTACCTATAATTTTGGTCAACATTTTTGAGGGATAATTACACTGTTCAAGTTATTCACTTCATACGATAAGTTATTCAGATATTAATTTAATATTATAGGACTATATTAGTAGCTATGTATTGTAACATTTTCATAAACTGAGATGTTATAATCTATTAAAATAAAGGATTTGTGGTTAAAAATACATTGATATGTAAGATTCATAGAAAGCTTAAATTCAGTAACCTCAAAATCCGATTTTAGAAAGACAACTTATAAAACTTGAATTTTATAATTATAACAGAATCATTATAAAATCACTTATTATAAATAACTGTAGCTGAAGTAAATAAAACTTACCTTTTAACTTACCTTTTTTTCTGAAACAAATAATAACAAAAACTAAATTTATTTATAATCTAAATGGAAGGATAAGAACTATTTCACCATTCTTGTATGTAATTGTATTTCAAATGAATAAGTAGTGTAAGAATAATTTCAAACATTGTAAGTTTATTTACTTAAGAAACATATTGACAAAATGAAAGAATTTTTTTATTAAAAGTGTAAGATAAATTATTAGAAATACAGAAGTGGAAACTAACAGTGACATTATTTGAATATATTTTGTTGGTACTGTAGAAGTTGTAGGATCACAGATACTAGCAACAGATGATTATAGTAAAATTCAACTCAGAGTGAGGCGGAAGTTCAAGCCTCAAGACGGGGAGACTTATTAGCACGGTCGACTGGTTTCCGCTCCACTTCTACCTGAATTTTAGTGTTTTATAGTAGCGTTATGCAAACTTTTTTTATAACAAGAAAATATAAAAATAAATCGTTGTGTATCGCGGTCGTCAGTTTATTTTGATACCAAATTTGAAGTAAATCGGTAAATGTTGAGTAATTAAATGGCATAGCTTTTAATGTAACTAAGAACGATTTAATTACTCAACATTTACCGATTTACTTCAAATTTGGTATCAAAATAAACAGACGATCGTGATACACAACGTTATGTGATTTATTTTTATATGTCCTTGTTATAAAAAAGTTTGCATAGCGCTACTATAAAAAATTAAAATTCAGGTCTGAGTAGAGCGGAAACCAGTCGACCGTGCTGACCCTCGGTAGGTAAGAACTTCCGCCTCACTCTGAGGTGAATTTTACTATAGTGTTTGAACGATACATCAAATTAGCGGTATATAACATGTAAAAGTTTACGTGATATAAAAGTGGATTTAAACGAAACAAACAAATTTTAATGTGAATAATATATAAAAATTGATATAAGAACAGTTATTGGACATTTTATGCGAACATAAAAACATTTTGTGAATTATAAGTTCTAACGAGTTTAAGAAATTTCTGAAATAGCATTCCTGGGTACACATATTTTATGTATTGTACAAGAATAATAATTTTGAATAAACCAAAAAAATAAATACTGAGTCTACGGAGGAGAATTGCCAAAGTATATTTATGTTAATATATAAATTTAAAGGAAGTCTGCAGCAATTGAGGTAATATCAAACCAATTAACATTTTGTAAAATTTGAACTTAATTGCCTATGACAAAGGTGTTTCATCAATTGCAAAGCAAACATTTGAACTTGAATTGAAATTTGAACTTAATATTCCTAGTTTTAAGATTGTTCATGTATATAAGTATTAGTTTGTGTATATATTGGCAATTACATAATTATTTAACAACCACCAATCCGAAGACCCCAGATAAAGAGCTCATTAAAGCATAAGCTTATTTGTATTATAAAATCAAACTTGTAAACTGCGCTCAAAGCCATCATAAACTGGTAATTAGTTAAAGTTAAAAAATTGCTAAAGCCAGACATTAAAAGTCATAAGTATTTTAAAGCTTTGTACTATTTCTAGCTTTACAGAGTTAGGCTAATAATAATAACAAATATATAAAAAAAAGTATTATAGTATTCAATCACAATAAATCATGTCAGTTCTATAATAATTTTTACAACTAGTAGTTTTTTAAGACATAACTAATACACATATACTGTATATACATACACACCCAGGCAAATATACTAATAAAGAGCAGCAATCAACCTAGAAAAATATAAAAAGAGTAATTTTGTCTGTCTGTGAATTTATAACTTTAAATAATTTACTTACTTGTTCATGACACGTTTCGGAACTTTATTTTGTCACCAGATTCTCGCTCTATTGAGGCCGTTAACACATTAAAATAAATATACAGTCAACATAACATAAACACAAATTGTGTATACAGTAGAGTCCTGCTATTCCGAAAATCCGCCTACTCCGAACAGAGTTAAGAAAAAATACCGATTTTTTTACATAAAAACAAGAGAAACTAAAAAGACGTTTGTGAAAAAAAGTACACTTATTGTTATACAAATAAGTTAAATAGAGACACACATACATAGAGCCTAAGCTTGATGAAAAGGCCTGAAACCAAATTGGAATGAAAGCTAGTTTTGATTCCTTGACTTTTTTTATCAGTTTTGCGGGAAGGAAGCTACCGCAACAAGTGTCTGGTGAAACGGATACCGGGTCCATCAGACAGAAGGAAGGATTAGATACAACAGCTAGGCACTAGTAGTGTTGTTGCCACCTGAGTTCATCCATTTTCGTTATCTCAAATAAATTTTATTTTTTCTCGATCTTTTTCAAGATGATGCGAAACCGACAGACTGCGTGATGACAAAACGGACAGTTCGAACAACCTGTCCCTTCCCTTCTTAGAAGAAAACAGAATTGTAACGCAACGGAAGGAAAAAAACGGATGGTGTAAACCTACACTAAGGTGAAGTTAAGAGCATTTGCCGCGTCTACGTGTGATATGAGTTCAGTTTGAGCGTTCACCTCCTCCGAGCCGATCAACGCTGTATAGAACTGACTCTAGCAGATGTCCCCGCACTTAATTTACACCTTAACAAGTCAATACATTGATATTATTCATGAAATCCACCTATTCCGAATTCCTGCTAAACCGAACAGTGTTCGGTCACAATTAGTTCGGAATAGCGGGACTTTACTGTATTTATTTTAATGTGTTAACGAGTTATACAGACGGACAAAATTATTCTTTTTATTCAAATTTGTGAATTGCATACAAATATAGTACAATGAGTTTTAAATAGAAAAATATAACAAACATGAACATGGTTAATAATTACTGTTTTTACGTATAAAGTAGAAATACTATAAAATATTCCTATGGTAGAGGAATTTATTTGAATCATACTTATATATGTTCTTTACAGCAACAGTTTTTTTTAAAATTGTGATATTTCTAATATATTAAATGTAGAATGTAACTGGTTTTAAAGTTTTATGCCTTTATTTAAAAGACTTTCAAGCAAGTTAAGCCTGTGAATTAAGTAAAACTTTGCTTTTTTGTAGGTTATTAATTACCTAACCAAGGTAATAATTATTAAAACAATTGATTAAGGCTATTATCGCAAAAATGGTGTAGTTTAAATCAACTCAAAGCGAAACACATTTGAAGAATTCAGACAATCACTTGACTGGTTTTTCTTTCTTTTGCAAAATGTTAAGTAATGATAAAACATATGCTCTATTTATTTGGTTTAGGAAAGACAGCTGCAGACAGTAAGAGATGTTTTATTAACGGATGAACGAAACAAATTGCATGATGAAACAAAGGAAAAATTGAAATTTTTGAATAGTACAATGAATAGTAGAAGAAGCACAGAGTTTTTTGGAAGAAGTAATGACCATTTATCAATTATACCGGAGCTTGAATCTACAGGTAAAAGTAGTCATGATATTTACCCGGTTTGAAGACACGGTATAGTAATTCAGTAGATTGAATAATTAGTCCATTAATTCGTGAAATTACCAAATAAATATGAAATTAACCAATCTCTTTTCCTTCTATTTATTAATTTAAGGTTTTAAAATAATGGTATTAAGCATGGTCAACTCCTTTTAAAAAATGTAAAGTTTTCAAGAAGTTGTAGTTTTTCCTTTAGGGTTAATTTTGTTTTGTTACCAATGTTTTGTACGTGATATCAGAGCTGAGTTGAAATGTAATATGTTTTGTTTGTTTAGCATGTGTCACTGTTTTTGTATGTGATGAAGTTTGAAGAGTGTCTTGTGTTTTCTGAATTTACTGTTACTCTGAAATTAAATAATACAAAAACACAGGTTCTGCCTATTTGAAATTAATATAAATTAAAATGTTATATTATAAATTTATAAAAACGAGATCAAAATAAACAGCAAAAGAAATGTAAGAAAATAAAATTACTTAAGAAAACCCAATCTTTGTATGTTTAAATTATAAATCCCCCAAAAAAAGGGAAAATTTTTTTTATTATTTTATAAATATCTTAACTGTTTCAAAAAATATGTTATAGTGACATTGAATAATATAATTTCAATATTATCTTTATTTGTTAATTTTATAAAATGATCAATTGGTGAGTGAAGGAGTAAATTAGTTGTTACAAATATAGGCCTGAATACATCCTTCAATATAGTCTGTGGTTAACCAGTATTAAAAGGTGTAAGGGACAAAGTTATCTGATTATATTATTAAATTAAGAAATTATTTTGAAAAGTAAACAAGATAGTTGATGTTTTTTTTCCAAACTGTCAATTTTAGTTACTATTGAAAGAAACCATAAATTCAGTAATAGAGACGTTGAAGAAACCTCCACTGAATACTCCAACATCTGAATACAGTTCTAATAAAAAGACCAAATGATCATGGTGTATTCGTATTAAATCTTATGAAACAACTTAAGAGCCACGTGATTGAAATCACATTTTAGTTACTCATATTGTTGCAATTGTGCTGTTGCAGCTGTTAGTACCGCTGTCATAGTATCTCACAAAAATTGCCTACATCATCTCCCTTTTAACTTTTTGCCTTTTACTCGCTGCCTGCCAGGTTTTTTGCGGAATACTTTTCCTGTCACTTCCAGGTCTCATTTACACAACATATACATATATGTGCTTATTTGGCTCGAAATAAGGAAAATAATAGAAATCGGATTTTTAGGTAAATTAACCCTAAAATAGTCTTCCAATTACAAAAATGTCATTCATTGTGTTTCTGTTTATTATGCACATTACACAAATTATTATGCATTTAGGCCTATGAAAATTGTGTATTATATACACAAATATAAAGTTATATTGTTTTCATAATTTTGTAAATTCAATACCAATTTGTAAATTGGGTACTACTACAAATAACAAGTAATGGTAGTGTGTTTTCATCTTACAAAATAAAATAAGTAAATTTAAGAATAATGCTTGAAATACATTTTATGATTTTAAAGTATACAGTTAGACTTGATAGAATAAAACTTGTACACAGAATCTCAGAACTCCCCATCTTCAGTGATGCACAAGCTATAATAGTCAAACTATAACACTCTTATTTATGTATATGCAGTGAGAGTAAGCAACAGTCTTGCGGTGATTAAACCTCTTACTTCTTATAAAAGATTTCTGATTACTCATTTTCCTTATAATGAACCTACACAAATAAATAATTTTACACACACACGTATGTAAAACCGAAATGTATTCACAAAACACTACATTTGTAATTTTGTATTTAAATTGTTGAAAGTTTGTATACCATGTATTTAAACTGTTGTTTACAGGATCTGTTTTGTCTGATTTGAGTTATTCGGGAACTGATAATGATCTAGATGTTTCCTCAATGAAGAGTGAAAGTAATAGACGGTATGGAAAGCACAGACGTACGCTGCCAACAGAAGAACCTGTAACTGTAAAGCGAAGAAGGTCGTCACTTAATAGAAACAATGAAATCCTCAAGGTAAATGGTGAAATATAGTTCATCTTGCATTAATACATTGTGGTGGTTTTGTATTTCAGATTATGGGTATGTCGTCAACACAAAAGAAATTAAAATATTAATGTAATATCTCTGCATTACTTGTTTTTTTATAGAGAATAGTAGTTTACATAGTTATAAAGTATTAATTAACAGTTTGTTCATAACATAAGTAGGCTTACTTCATCTATATTTTATCAAATGCATTACCTTCTACTTGCATTATATGTTATTTTTTAGAGCTTACAACGATATGAACCATGTTTTGATTTGACATAATTTATGCTAGTTTTATTTATTAACCCTAGAACTGGCATGGTTAAAGCTCAAATTGAAAAGCCCGTTTATAGCGCTTTGCAAGCATATTTTTAAAAATTCGCCAAAAATAGTAAATGAACCCCAATCCAAAAGTGTTCCATAGCTTTTTTGTAGAAGAAACTTCAAAGAATTCAAATATGCCACTAAAAATTAGTTTCTTTTGAAATTGTAAAAGTTGTTAGCTTAGAAAGCGAAAAATGTTCAGAAACGGAAGGAAAAAAAAGAACTTTATGCCTACATAAAAAATAGTAAAACATTTTTGTAATTTTTTTCAAAATACACAAAAGTTTTATAATTTAGTTCTAAATAGAAATATGTAAAAATATATTTCAATTTCACAAATTTTAGTTCAAAATAACATTTTGAACGTTTTTACTACATAACCTGCAAATCTTGACTAATTTCAAGTGACTAGCCTACGCCAAGATATTTTTTACCAAACAATGTTTTTTTTATACCAAAAATTCGAGAATGAAATGTAGAATCGAATAGCATTCTACCCAGTTTCAAATAACTTTACATTTTGTAATGAAAATTCAAAAACCTCAAATCGGCAATTTAACCTAAAACTTATTTCTATAGCCTATGTTATTTATAAACTTACCATTTTATTACAACACCGTTATAAGCCTAATTTCACTCAAACACAATCTACACTTATTTATTTATAACTAAAACACAATATAACACTATTTTATAAACTGTAATAACCATAAAATAACACAAAACAAATGTCAACAAATGAAGTCAACTAGACGGGTGGCGTTCGATGAATTGTGTTCATTTGTAAAGCTTTGTTATACCAACCTATGAGATCTAAATGTATAGAATTTTACATAGATAAAAACTGTGAAGATTTCTGTTTATAACCATATATTGTACATTTTAGGGATATATCGAATAAGACTGTAAGAATCGATTCTAAACAGGCTTGCGTATTGGCCAAATATATATGACCAATTACAAGCTTTTACCGTATATCCTATAGAACAGCTGTTTTCAGAGTAACATGTAATTTGAAGACACAGTTTGAAACAGAATCGTCTGCTAAATTCAATGCTGTAATGATCTTCTTCATAAATAACTTCTGTGAGGAATTGCAGACCGTTGAAAATGAGACAAAGTCTTGACAGTATACGGCGTTCATTGACACGTGAATCATAGGTGATTTAGGTACTACAATTTTGAAACAGTGATTACGTATGTAAATATGTGTTCTACAAAAAAGTTGTAAATACAAAAATTATAGTTTAATTCATTACCTTTCCAACGGTACCGGTTTTATTACGATTAAATCATTTTAAGTGGATATAATGATCGATTGTGCAAATTCTCGCAAAGGTTCGAGCGGGTTGCGTTGCCCCTTAGAGACTGCAGTCTGCCACTTTGAGGGTTAATATAGAACCCTAGTTTGTAAATCTAAACTAGGAGATGCCTTTGTTCTTCACCCAATTACTTGCTTCAACTGGAGCGCTTAACATTATTAAGATCAAATATCTTATTGTGAACCACTTGTGTTAAAAGATTTGGTTCAAATGTACAGTCAACTCCCGATTAAACGGGATCGGTTTATACGGGTTGCGGCTCAACCGGGATCGTCAACCGGGTCGAGAGACAAGAGAGGTGGTGGCGCAAGAATTGAAAAAAATGCGGGTGACAGGAGGGCGGGCGGCCTTGCAGCAAACGAATAATGACTAACACGTAACTGATGCTACAGCAATCACGAGTAGCATCCATTCACGTTTTGTTACGTTTTGTTATAGATTAGCAGTTACTAAGTAGCAGTTATGTTATTGACGTAACATCTCTAGCCGAAAGTGACACACGGCACAGCTCTGAGTTACGTCGAAGGCCTTCTTGACTATTTAGACAGTCAAGGTGATGCATTATTAGTGACAAGCTCGTTTTACAAAAAATAAGATCCACAATTTTGAAAAAGGAAGCAAACACGAAAAAACAAAAAACTGACGGACTATTTTACTCGTTGTTGAACATTCTGGACTATTTTAATCATGTTTGAACATTGTAAATAATATATTGCTGAACTGCTATTTCAATCTAAATAATGCTGTGTTTGTAGTTTTTTATACGTTTTAGGAGCGATTATAGGTACAGTATAACCATTATGTTTATAATTCTTGCATAATACCTTGTATTTGGGCCCTATACTATAACGAATTGCTTTATCCGGGATTTCACATTATCCGTGATGGTCGTGCCGGTAATTATCCCGGATAATCGGGAGTTGACTGTACTTGTTCACATGGAAGGAAGGTTCATTTATTTAATGTACAGCAAATAGGTTTTGCATATTGTATCAACTAGACTGAGAACCAGCTGTTTGGTGTTTATTACGTTCGTGCAAAATAAAGTTGGCACTTCTTGTTTAATTGTTATACACTTGCAAGATTATAAAACATGTGCAATTTTTATCAATTGTTATGAGTTTTCTTTATTTAGGTAGTTAGCGTTAGTTTCATAATATGTGTGTGAGAGTTATTTTATGAGTGACGAGTTTAGGCCTAGTTTATAAGTTTTGGCTTACTATATATCAATTTTTTAAACTCTAAAATGGTTATTTTGTTTTAGAATTGTAAGAAATTTGTTTAACATTATGGTCAATGGTGTAGTGGTAAATTATCAGTGGGGAAACTCGAATACTGGAGGGGAAAAGAAGGGGGAGGTTCAAGAAATTTAAAAACAAAATTATTAGTGCAATTTTAAACTGAAAAATTATATATATATATATATATATAAAAGCGAAATACCACTCACTCACTCATCACGATTTCTCAAAAACTACGGATTGAAATGAAATTTGGTATGTAGCTTCCTCTAGGTCCATAGGTGCTCACTAAGAAAGGGTTTCAAAAAATTTGAAATTTTAGGGCGGTTTGGGGGGATCAAAGTTATTAAATCACGATTTCTTCAAAACTACCGAACGGATTGGAATTAAATTTGGTATGTAGCTTCCTCTAGGGCCATAGGCGCTCGCTAAGAAAGGGTTTCAAAAAATTTTAAATTTTAGGGCGGTTTGGGGGGATCAAAGTTATTAAATCACGATTTCTTCAAAACTACCGAACGGATTTTGGAATGAAATTTGGTATGTAGCTTCCTCTAGGGCCATAGGTGCTCACTAAGAAAGGGTATGCAAAATTTCGAAATTTTAGGAGGGGTTTGGGGGATCAAATTTACTAAAATCATAATTTCAGATCTTTTATTATTATGACAATAGTGCTTTTATTATTTAAGATCTATATATATAAAAGCCAAATACCACTCACTGACTGAACACTTAAAAAGAATACAATTACGTTAAAAAGACTGAAAATACCAACCACCAAGGGCAACGCCGTACGGGTCAGCTAGTATTCTATATAAGCTTGTAGTGTTTACTTTTTTACTTTTTTCTAATTATTGGAGAAATGCTCAATGTTTTTATAAAGTCACACAAATTATAAACCTTATAGAAAGTATATGTTGCATAGACAAAAGTTATGTGAAATCAACTTGACTAATTTAGTTTACTTCCAAATAGTTAGGACTAGTCTAATGTAAAAGAATAATATTGTCTGTCTATGTGAATTTATCAATTTAAGTATTTCCTTGTTCATTGACATGTCGGAAATCAATTCCATCCTCAGAATCTCGCTCTAAATTGGGTCGTTAGTCCATTAAAATAACAATGAGTTTTAAATAAAGTCTAATGTCCTTTTCCTAGTCTGACAGCTAGTTGGTCATCACTCACAACATCACAGTTATTTATTGTTGTAGTGTTATTAAATAATCAGAAAACAAAATCAACATTTGTTATTTTATTTATATAATTTTTTCTTTCCAAATTACAGAATAAAGCTTACTGACAGTAGTAGTTGTGTAACAATGTTGTGACAGTAAATAAGTGCTGGAATAAAGCTTTGTGACTTTCGGAGTTGGTTTGTGGTTTGACAGATTTTAAAAGCACTGTAAGGTTGCTTGCTCTTAGTTTATCATGTTGAAAGATTACTAATAGAGAAGTTCATGGTCAAAGTCACAAAATGTGACAATTTCGAAAAGTAAAACATTTTAAATTAAGTATGTTCAGGAACCTTATCTCATATGTAGCTGAGCTGAATTTTATGAATTTCTACTTTTTTTATGGACTTTAGTGTACCGATGCACCAATGTATACAAACCGGTCACACTTGCTAAATCGGAAAAATATTACTTTGAGGTTAGCCTAAAAATATAATAAATAATATCTATATACCCAATAACATTCAGTTAATAATTCTGTATAGAAATTATACCATCAGATTTTGAATTAAACATATATACTGCCAATTTCGTATGTGTGACCGATTTGTGTTGGTTGTGACCAGATCGTAGCGATCGTGACAGCAATGTAGCAATTGTAACCGCGCAGTTGTAGTGAACGGGGCCGTTTTGATAATGATTTAAATTTGTGATTATAAAATGCTGGAAGACAAGTAACATAGTCGTTTTGATAACTACAGGGTGTCCACGGACCGGGAATTTTGGGAAAAGCGGGAATTTTTTTTCACCGGGAAAATACGGGAAATGTACGGGAATTCCGCCGGAATTCTGGGAACTTTATGTTACGACGCTATTACGTAATACGGTAGAACACTCGTTGTTTTTAGCAACATTTTCGTCTCTCTGACGAACACCATTGGATTACACATCTCTTTAAATTTTTTCTACTGTAATGAAACACTACTAAAGACATAAGTTGGGTATCTGATAAGTAAAAAACTAATTTTGCCGGAAATCGGAGGGTCGGAAAATAAGAAAGCATAAAAAAATTTCAACGTAGAAGAGCGGTGAAATCTTCTTTGTCAATCATTAAACAAACAATATTGATTCCTCCGATCCTATTCATTTCCTTTCACGTTCTCTTTCTTGCTATCAACACTGTTGAATTTGACATTCAAATATATTTTTACTGAAAAATGTAATGTTTTATTTTTGAACCTGTCTAAATTACCTCTACCATTCATAATATCCTGCCCGTTAAAATAATTATAATAACCGTGAAAGTTAAATTATTTCAGCTGACTGGTACCCGCTAAAAGTATTTTGTATAAAAATGTATACTAAAATATTTTATTTTGTTTACGAAATTTGCTGTATGTTACATCGAAAACATAGCAAGCACACTGTTTTAAAAATACGTCTATTCCTCTGCTAGAATTGCAACAACAATAGGATTTGGGAATAACTCGAATTCGTTTATGAATATGCGTTGATGAGAACCCGTTCAAGGACAAAGTCTTTGGTGTAAAGGGGGTGGGATATTTGCGCTATTTGTATTGTGGGTTGGAAACCGGTTTTTGACGACTTGAACTTAGTCTTAATTTGCCTGTCAGACACCTGTTACAACGAATACGGCTACTTGAAGTACTGATTAAAAATATTGATTTCAACTACTTTTATTCACGTACATAAATACTTACTGTACTGTATATTGCTGAACAAACCACTACTGGAGTGAAATTACACTTTCAATAAGTAATCATCTAATCATTCATATTCATAAAACAAGTTTCAATTCAAATGTACTGTAAAATTCCCCAGTAAAATATTTAGGCAATTATTGTTTCTTTTGTTAAGTAAATGATTTTTTTTTTATTTGTGTTCATATGTGTAGGCAGGCTTAGTTATTTGTACAAGAAGGTAAATTATGTTCAAGGTCAATCGCCTACGATTTCGTTTGGTGTCGTGTCTATTTGTAGAATTAGGGTGTCTACTGCAATTAAAAGTAACGAATTTTATAGATCGTAACAAAAGTATAATAATTCTATTTATATTAGGTAGGGCAACAAAGTTTGGAAATTTTCGGGATTTTCGTTACCCGTGATTTATGCTGTTTGTGGGAGTCCCGACGAAATACTTTTGATTTACTTGTTAGCGAATTTGTATAGGAAAGATGAGCTATTACAGTGAACTTTATGGTGAGACCTAAGGTCGGGAGTAGTAAATGAGCACCGATCGTGGTTCCCAGAACACGTTTTAGGGTACCGGTATCAATAAAATTTGTATAAAAATATATGTACCCATATATATGTTTGCACGCTAGCGGCAGCATTTTAATTCCGATTTGGTACACACATTGGTTGTCTATGTCACTCGGAGGAGTTCGTTAACAAACAAAAGAACCAAAACCGAAAGCGCGGTTTTTTACCGGAAGTAACTATTTTTTGAGATTTTTCGTACGAGAATGAAACGTTTTTATTGTTTTATATACAAAAATGAATATAAGGTACTATTCTGCACATTTTGTTTTTTTCACGACTTTTTAACTCGCTTGGTTCCCCCAAAATCGATCAAATCGCAAATACCATAGAAGTACTCGGTTAAAATCCACGTGGGTGATTTCACCGTGCGAGCAATCTTCTGATCTGAGGCCGACGGCCGAGTTTGTACGCTGCGAGCGAAGCAGTTCATAACCCGAGGACGCAAGGTTGAGTTTCCGCTGCGAGTGGAACGAAGCAGCGCGTGAGTCGAAGCTGGAGGCTTAGGTGCAAACAAATTCTACTAATATATTTCGTACACTCAGCTTATTCAGCTCATTCGTGAGTAAATAAATTTCCCAAATTGTTGGTTGAAACTCTAAAACTTAAACTTAATTTTGGAAATTCGCTCAACTCACGTCAGCGGTTCAGCTGCGTTGTTGAATTATTATTCCTTCCCTCAAATGGCGACATTTAATTTCCACATTATTTATGAATGTACCAACTGCCGTCTAAATTATATTTTCGTGCACCTTAGCCGTTGTTTATTAACCCTACAAGTGGTGAACGTCGCAATTTACGACTAATATGCTGTTCTGTCAGTGGCAGAGTCGTAATTCACGACGCATTAAACAGCTGTGGGAAATCTACTGATTTCTAATCAACCAATAAGCGTATAGCAATGAGATTCACACAGTTCGATTCAGAAGACCCTCTTCTATCTTTCAGTATCGATATTATAATGTTTGACTTTTAGTTTATTATTTTTCCTGGCTGTAAAGTAACTGAATTCCGAAGGTCGCACCATTTTCAGACTAGACACTACGCATCAGGTTTTTGACAAGGTCCTGGCGTTGTTTTGTTTTTTTAACCTAAAATGAATTGTGATGAACTTTGTTCAAGTGATATAATGTAACACTTACATCCATGTCACAGAGAAATTAATAAGGTAGGAAATGAATCAGCTGTTTCCTATAGTGACTAAAGGAACAGAGATTTGGTCTAAATGAATAAATGACGCAATACATAAATAATACTAATCATTTAATTTTTTCATATAA
>JAGFPH010000046.1:0-10670 GCA_018207615.1 Philaenus spumarius
TTATTATTATTCCCAAACAGTAATTGATACAACAATTATTTCGTATAATGTTTACTATTATTTATTATATAATGAAATAAATCTAATTTTTCAGACGTCTGTCTCTCAAAGATATACTTGAAGAAGTGTAGAAGATTTGGAAGAAATATTTATTGAGCCTCCTGAACCTGCTGTTCTGACAGATGAAGATTCAGGCGATGAAGATGGGGGTGGCTTCATCGAAAATATTGGACGCAGATTGTTAAATAGTGGTGCAGAAATTGTTCTTCCAAAGAACATAAGGATTGGAGGAAGTGAAGTTCTGGAAGAGGATGAAATCGACCACAGTGGTACTGAAGGTGCAGGTATTATACACAAATCTCTTGAACTTACTTGGGAAAAAAACGGTTTGCTTATCAATAAAAACATATTTCCTGAGAGCGATTTTTCTCCAGTTCAACTTTTTGAGCTTTTTTTTATGAAGATATACGATCATATTCTTTGTGAAATAAAAATTATGATTTATTCAAAAATTGCAAGGATCCAGATATTAGTAAATCAGAACTAAAATGTTTCATTGGTATTTTGGTAATTTCCGGATACAACACATTACCAGGTTCTAGATATTATTGGGATTCCTCGTCAGATATGCGTGATGATATGATCCATAATTCAATGAGAAGAAACAGGTTTTTTGTAAATTCTTAGATTTATACATTTTGCTAACAACAATAATATCGATTTACATGGTAAATTATGGAAATTACGCCCATTGATTAAAAATTAAAAACATTAATGTATTAATTACTTTGTTCCTCTTCAAAAACTAAACTATGACGAATCCATGATTGCGGCCGCCACTCATGTAAACAGTATATAAAGGGGAAGCCAATAAGATTTGTATACAAAACCTGGTGTATAAACACAACTGGGGGTTACCTCGTCAATTTTGAAATTAACCAAGGTAAACATTTAAAAACTAATGAAATATATGAAACAAAATTTGGAAAAGCGGCAACTTCAATGGTTATGATGTTAAATGAATTGCCTAGTAATATAAAATCGCTACATTTTTATCTATATTTTGATAACTTGTTCACGGGTCTTACTTTGTTGACACTTTAAAATCATGTGGTTATACTGGGACTGGAACAATAAGAGAAAACAGATTTCCCAAAAACTGACAACTTATAACCAACAAAAAATTTAAGAAACAAAAGAGAACACTCATTCTGTTTTTCCAGTTTCTCAGGTTCAACGTTACTGCAGTAAAGAAAAAAAATATGATCGTTCCTCGCCCTAATCTTATTGGTGAATATAATAAATTTATAGGGGGAACTGATCTCGTGGACGAAAATATAAACAGGTACCGTATTGCCATACGATCTAAGAAATGGTTGTAGGCAAGATTTGCTTGGCTTTTGGATGTAAGCTTGCAAAATGCCTGGTACTTATACAACAATTCACATCCGAAAATAATTCAACTGGAATTCAAAAGAGCTGTGGCTCAGTTCTATCTAAAATCCTATGGCACAAGACCAATGGGAGCAGGTCGCCGGTCATCTTCCCACATTTCTGACCATGATATCAGATTTGATTGTCGAGAACATTACATTATTCAACACCCTGAAAACAAAAGGAGGAGATGTGCCGCAAAACTACGTACATTATGTTGCAAGTGTGATGTTGGCTAAGAACTATCAAACAAAATAAAGAATAATAATGTTAAAAGTAATTATAAAAATAAATATACTTTTATAAATAAATTCTTTATTTTTTGCTTACAATTAACACTTTTTATCTGTGTCATAATGTTTTGTTTACTTAATATTAAAATAGTAAGAAAATGTATACTTTTCATTTATATTGATATATGAATAATAAATGTTGATATTTTATGCCTACTGTACTTCTTTATTTGGTTTTCAGGAGGAAGCGCCTAGCGTTACCGTATAGTAACACATCATTCCTATGAATGTAAAATGTGAATCTTTTAAAGATTACTGTTTTAGGGTTCCTTTACACAAAAATGACAAATATTAATACAAATTTAAACAAAATTGTGAAAAAAAATTTATTCGGGCTCTTATGGGTTAATATCTTTGTAAATAGAAAGATATTGAGCCCAATTTAGTGGTGTAAATGTTTTGCTAGGTAACATATTACCCTTGTACAAAATACCAGAACTTTTTTTGTATATTTTAAAAATGGCGGCCATTAAAAATTTTTAGTGACAAAATGTCTCTAAAACCGTTAACTTCACAAAAAACCTTTGCGAAACAATTTTATAATGACAAACAAAAAGGCTTTTTTTATTTTCCCGTAGCTCAATAGATATACGAGTTATCGGCTAAAAACTAAAAATATAATTTCTTGGTGGTTGTTTATAACAATATGAAAACAATAATAGTAGGAATACAACTACTGAAAACAGCCAATTCTGTGTATAAACCAATTAAAGGAACTGTTCAAAGTTAAAGCCCCAGTTCAGATCATATGCATCCAATCCTCATAGATGTACGCATTCTTTCGAAAACTTCAGGTATTTGCCGAATACTCTCAATACATTATAAATGCGTTTTCTGAGATTTTAAATTTAAGCTTCTGGATATGAATACACTATGCTCTTAAGGTGACCTTTCAGGCGAAGGCACTGGGCCTTCTCGGTAGATATTACCAACATGGGTTCTATCATCCACATAGGCTGGATGGTGCCCCAATCCAATCAATCACCGAGTAGGACATTCTCCAATAAAGCTTGGAAGATCAGTTGTCAAGAATTATAAGTACATCCTGGAATGTTTTTTGAACAACGGGGAAAGTAAACATGTTTTGTTTATAATTTAAAAAGTGGCATTTTTTTTTTTAATTGTATTGTAAAAATTGGTTTTCCTAAACATTTTTGTAAAGTTAGCAGTTTTAGAAATATTTTATATTAAAAATCTTAAATGACGGCTATTTTTTAAGGACAGAAAAGATCGTTCTTATTTTTTGTACAATTGTGGAAGGTAACGTAATAAATATGAACACCAAATTTGAAGTAAATATCTTTTCTACTTCCAAAAAATTAAGTGTTTATTAAAAAAAACTTAAGTTCGGATAGTTCGAAAACCAAACATTTCCGGGAATATGTTTATTGAAACTTGTTTTCTTATTTTCTCCTATAGAATATCCTGGTAAAATTTGGGACAGTATTTTCTAGACACTCTGTATGTTTGCATTGCATGATTATGGTCCGAGTCACAGATAATTAATACTAATTATTTACCTTAAGTCCGTCTTGTGACTCCTTGTCGTTTAGTTTAAGACGACATGTTTCTGAGCCGTAACTCCATCATCTGGTCATCCCTCTGGTGAGTTCGTTGAACATTAAAAACATTAAAATTTTATAAACACACACATTTACACACGCACACTAACACACAAACACAGTTCGTCACACGAATAAATACAAAAAATAAGCCGCATCTCAACGTCCGGTCAGTATAATGCAGTGCAGCCTACTAAGCGTTATCAGTAACAGAGAAAACATACAGAGATAACGATCAGGAGATGCGGCTTATTTCTTGTATTTATTCGTGTGACGAACTGTGTTTGTGTGTTAGTGTGCGTGTGTAAATGGGTGTGTTTATAAAATTTTAATGTTTTTAATGTTCGACGAACTCACCAGAGGGATGACCAGATGATGGAGTTACGGCTCCGAAACATGTCGTCTTAAACTAAACGACAAGGAGTCACAAGACGGACTTAAGGTAAATAATTAGTATTAAATATATGTATGTTTGTTCAATATCATTAAGAAATATTTCAGTCATGATTCCGAACGAAGGTGATACCGTAGTTAGGCCCTTGTTTGTGTCTATATTTGATTGTTAGAAGAAAAGCAATTCCGTTTGAGGGATTGTTCAATATATTAATAAATTCGTCTATTCCTGCTTCCTTTTAGTTCCTTTGCTACTTTGTTTTGCTTTCTTAGGTTACATAAATACATATAGTTACAATGCGATAGACCCCGAGGCAGTTGCTACCCAAGTTATTTTTCATTAGTCACGCGATGGCTAATGTGCAATGGGGGGAGGTTTAAGTGACGACTTTGATTCTTAACGCATAACCAACATTTATTTTTTCTTACTCTATATTTTGAAAAGCTATACATGCAAAATAACTTAGTCTACGCCCAGGTTATACGAAATAGAGCAAACTCCTTGCGCTATACTTGTGCATTAAACTTTCAAATTATCGACTCGAATACTGAATTTCTCTTTGTTTAAGTTGTCGGAGGTTTGTTGATCGCGTGAATAAATTCGAAACAGAAGCGAGAGAAATCAGTGAAACTTAAACATTAATATTCAACAATGGAAATACGGTTAGAAATATACACTGTTACTTTTGTTATTGTATCACAATAATCCAAACTGGATTCCATGATGCGGCATGTGAATTTTCCGGGCACGTGCCGAATAAAAACAAAGCTTGGAAACTTTTTGTGTATACAAGTTGTTCGCCAAAGCTTAGTGGTTGAATTAAAATTTCACGAAATTACAACAAAGGATTCATTCAAACAATCTTTCTCTTCAACAACAATCATTTGTAATTAAAATTAAAATGTGTTTATACAATAAATTAGTAAATGTACATATAATCTGAAATTCACAGTCGCACATTAAGTCTTGTGGGCATTGGAAACTTTTACAAATTTTTGTACCAAAGGAATAAAAAAACCATCATTCCTGAATAAAATAATTTTGTTTGGCAGGACATAAACCGAAATATTAATCCGTATCTTTTAGATTCAACAATATAAATTCACGTTAATAAGAGCCAAAACAGGAAACAATGTCTACCCCTCCTTTAAAATACTTATAATATTAAATACATATTTAATAATAATAATAACAATAATATTTATTTTTTAGGCGAATTTAGGACCAATGGGTCCTCTCTTCCAATTAACCTGGAATTGCAAAATATTATTAAATTCACACTAAAAAAAAAAAATAATAATTATTACTTTAGAAAATAATGTATACAAACTGAGAATTCTAGAAATATTTACATTTATCTAATAAGTCAAATAAAACTAAAATTAAATTAGGTTACTCTATACAGAGTGTTAATTTTAACTGGGCCACCATTGAGATCTCCAAAAGTACAAGATGTACAGTACTTGTTAGTTTAAAAAGTTATTTGTTTGTCTAAAAAAGTGATTCATTAGTTTTGAGAGCGTTTCCATTGGTTCAAAACGTTTTCATATCAAAATATCATCCTCTCAATTAGGATGTTTTTAAAACTTTATACCCTTCTACTTGCAAACGGTTGGTCGTATACAAAAAAACCATTGGGTATGCTTAAGACCACACGTTGGAACTGATAAGTTCTATGACCGATTTATATTTTTATCAGTATTAATATTAGAGGAGAATAAAGGTTAACAAATTACACAAGTCAATATATTGTCAAAAAATATTATATCATATTTTGAAATTGCATAATTATAATATTATAATATAGTAATATTATTATAATTATAATATTATTATGTAATAATATAATAATTATAATAAGTATGCGGAAAATAGTTATCATTATAATGTAAGCAGTATTTATTTAGTAACTAATGATTTAGAGTGAGGAATTAGTGTATGCACTCTACATATAATTCTAAGAATAATTCAAAATGTAAGGGATAATTATTATAATAACGTATTATAATATATTATATAAGTTATTGTCTATTCCCTCTCCATTTCTTACTTGTCTATATATACTATCAGCTGACAGGCAATGTTCGCAATAATATGCAATAATATGGTTACCTATAGCAAATGTTACATCTTAAAGTATTTTATCTGATTCTGTGAGTATTTTGAGACAGTGGTTGTTTTACCTGTTGCCTATGTGATATTACGCGATCTATATTAGAAAAACGCTTTCGTCTTTTTTTCCTCGTTTTTGGTATTTGGTTCTGGATGCGACCGAACTGCATCAGATGATGATGTACACTATTCTAATATGGTTGGAAGTTGAAAAATTTGCAACCATCGTCTGAAACCTGGGATTGGGAAGCTTACTTTATTTCCTCCACACTAATATCCATTGAGTTGTCAGGTAAATAAGGTGTGAGAGGAATAAGAACATCAAAGTGGCCTCTCGTCAGTTCCCCAGTAAACCTTAGCCTTCCTACTCCCTCAATCGGTTCGCCAAGACTCTACCACAACAAATAACCATCTCTGTACACCTGAAATTCATAAAAAATATTTCGGATGCTGCTTAAATTTCACAGGAGGTTCCAAAAGTTACCGGTTTGCTCATATCCGCGATATATATATATATATATTTTTTTTTTTTTGAATAAATACCTCCTGTTTCTTTTAAAGTATATGGTTTGAACCTGCGCCAATTGTTTGAAACATGACTAACAACTGGTCCTCACCTCAAACCCCAGTGAATCGTGTCATGTACAATTATTAAAGCCAAAGAGTAGAATAAGCATTGGCCACCTATCGTAGAAGAAACTACACTGTAAGGAATAGATACTCCATTAACGTGTATGGACGTGTATTGTTGTAATGTGAAGCTAAATTTTATATTTATGTGAGTAAATATGTTACAGTAAAATAAAACAATGTAAAATATTACTTTGTCAAAATGTAAAATTGTATCTAAACTTACTTCAGTTAGAAAAAAATCAATCTTCTTTACAAAACTTAAATCGCACAAATATAATAATTGTAATAATAATCAGAATCAGATAAAATACTTTAAGATGTAACATTTGCTGTAGGTAACCATATTATTGCAGTAGCGAACATTGCCTGTCAGCTGATAGTATATATAGACAAGTAAGAAGTAGAGAGGAAATAGACGATAACTTACTTAATATATTATAATACGTTATTATAATAATTATCCCTTACATATTTAATTATTCTTAGAATTCTATGTAGAGTGCATGCACTAGTACCTCACTCAAAATCATTAGTCACTAAATTAATAATGCTTAAATTATAATGGTTACTATTTTTCGCATACTTTATAATATTATTATAATATATTAATATTATAATAATTATAATAACGTATTATTATATACTATGTATCGTCTATTCCCTCGCCATGCGCTTACTTGTCTATACATACTATGCATCGCCTATTCCGTCTTCACGCTCTGACCTGTCTCTACGCAAAATGTTTGCGTGAAGCGAGATTTCAGAAACATAGTCAACCGAAAGTGCCCAACGGGCCAATAGAAGTTATCACTTCTAAAAAAAATACAACAAAAAGTCTTAAAATAATTTGTAAAACCTGAAATCATCATAAAATACAGGTTCCGTAAGAAATATGAAAGCTGTCCGCAATATTTAAAATGGCGGCAAATTTTTGAAATTTCAAATTTATATTTTTAATGGTCACTAAAAAGTAGGTGAAGTCCCCTATTTAAAGTTTACTGTACGTCTTGTACTTTTGAAGATCCCAATGGTGGCCCAGTTAAAATGAACAGCCTGTATACAAGTATAAAACGTGCACTCTCAAACACACGCACATTCCAGAACTTATTAAAAACATCAAAAACTGCCCGAAACTACCCAACATTTTTTGCAGAACCAACAACCCAATGCCCTTTAGAACTGAACACGATCATAGATCCATTTTAAACTCTCCGGCAATGCATTATATAAGTAGCCCGAACACGTTCAATACTATTGACAATATTATTGATTAAATAATATTGTCGAACCAGACGAAATGAGTCATTTTTTGTACCTCACAGTACATGGTCAATATTCTTTTATAAATCTGTGTATGTTTAATGCAAAAATGGACGCCAAGAACAAAGCATGCGTAGCGATTGTTTTGAATTTATTTTGAAAAAAGGGTGAAACTTAAAAAATGGGTGATGAAATGGCTATTGAAACGTGAAAAGTACACACACTTAAGGTTACTATATGATATATCGCTGAGTGATTCCGGTGACTACCACAATTACTTGAGAATGAGTGAAGGAAATTTCAAATTGTTACTTTCAATGGTTGAGTCTCATTTAGTAAAACAAAATACTAACATACGAGCATGTACAACAGTTGAAGAATGGCTTATTTTGACCCTTTGTTACCAAGCAACTGTCGTATAAAAAGCGCAGTCTTGAATTACCTCATTCACACTTTTCAGGTTTTGGTCTACATGAAGGTCTGATTCCTTTGGTACCATTTTGCATTTGTAATTGTACGAATAATACGATTTTGTATTCGCTGTATAATTAATTGATTTGAGGGTTTCGTACACCCCTAAAATTCCGCACCATATGCCCAAATAGGTATAATGATTGAAATATACAACAATCTCTTATGGTACAAAGCCAATTGGGATTTTCGTCCAATCAACCAATACAGATCGCTCAGTTTTTGTTTTATTTGGGTTGCTTTCATACATACATGATGCTTCTAAGTAAGACGTTCATCAAGATGCAATCCAAGGTATTTAGCAGATTTATTCTGTGGAATTAGTTTGTTGTTAAGATAAACTCCAAAGCCTGGATCCATGTGCCGCAATGAGAATGTCACTTGAGAAGATTTTAGTTCATTAATTTTCAAGTCTTCTGTCCATTGAGTTATTTTATTTAATGCCAACTGTAGGTTTCCTATTGCTTCAGCATGTGATTGATTTACAGCCAATATGACAGTATCATCGGCAAATGTAGCTATTGTGGCTAAAGTAAAGTAGATAATTTTGACTGAATAAACAAGATACATTGTACAACTCAGAGGTTAAAGGTTAAATATGCTGTAGATTGGCCGTACGGTTTGACAAGCAATTCAGAGGTCAAAGGTTGTACTTACTACGTAGATTCCTTTACATGAGGTTATCTTGGTACAAGTTTTATTGGCATTTGTACTTGACGTACTTGACGTATGATCGCTCAGTATACAAGGCGACGAGCAAAAGTGTAAGGACACCTTCGTAACTTTAAAAAAGTTAGGTTGAAAAACGAGACTTTTAATTTGTTCATGAACTGTAACTTTTGGGGTTGGTACAGCAAATAAAATTAGGACAAGTACTTTAAACAGATATCTTACATACACAGGGTTGCCAGCTTCGACTGCCCGAAACTTTACGGGGTTATTTGTCAGCTAAAAACAAGCAAATAATACAATCTGACCTATCTCGATATGTTTTCTGCCTGTCCGTTTGTAGCCTATGTGATTTTTACAAATACCTTAATATCTCAGAAACAGTGTAAGATATAATCCAGAAACTGCGAAAAAATATTCAATTAAATATGGTACACTTAACTTAAATTTTTTTCCTGCAACAATCCATTTCATAAGTGTGACAGTTTAAAATTTGAAATGTTAAATATCTATAAAACTATGTATTTTTCACATGTAAAGATACCAAATATTTAGACTATTTTAAGACAAATCCAACGACATATTTTTTTCAATTACTGAGTGATAAAAAACAAATGAAACTCAAATTTAGTGGTCGAATGTAGGTTTTTTACTATTTTATTAATATGACTACCTTCAGCACCCTACAAGTTTTACAATAAACCTCCAATAAGTATGAAAGTATCTTCATTGCTAAAACTGATAGCGATAATATATTACTCAACTGAGATAAGAGTTATATTCCTAGTTCATGTTTATGCTTTATGTTGAAACCTATGTAAAATCTGTGCACTAATTGGCCGTAGGGAATTCATATTTTCGTATAGGTATTTTCTAATTAATACCATCTTCGATTGTCCAAAACTTTACGGGGTTATTTGGCACTGAAAACAAGCTAATACTACAATATAACTTGTTTCCTGCATATTAACAGTCGAAGATGGACACCTGTATAATAATTCAGCAGAGCCTTTAAATGTTTGGTGACCCTTTTGATACCTATTTCTAGAGATGTATCGGTCCGATTATCGTGCGGTTTGTTTACATTTTCTTTTAAATTGTTATCATTATCAAAAATTTATGAAATGTAATTTTTATTTCATCGTTGTATTTTTAAAAGCACTTTTTGTTTTTGGTTACAGCTTTATTGATACTTATTTCTCGATATTCACTTTTCCCTAGGACTTTTTTACTAACCCATCTAAAATAGCCGACTTTGGGAGGTATTTTCCCTAGTAACTAAATAAAATATTAGCTAAATAATTTGCAATATTACCATTATTGCTCTTGTTAAAGTAAAGCTCCCTTGACATGCGATTCAAACTCGTACGTGGATTTTGTGTAGTATTGTTTGTTTTCAAAAGTAATCCGTACTATAATAAACGACGTAAGTTACTTTTTAAACAGAATTAAGTGAAATGATCCAACCGGATGTTTCACAACCCTTAATCAAGCAGAAATACAATAAGGTAATTTGCACTTTAATTAATTCTCCCACTTTAATTAACTGTGAGAAAATAAATTTATCGTTAGTTTTCATTAGATACCACAATCACTGATACATTGACAAGCGTTAAAAGTAATTGCATCGCTACATCAATAAAGAGTACGAAGTTCAGTGTTTTTGCAGATTATAAAACCAGTCAATCTATTTATATATTTATGCCAAGAACATAAATCAAATTTCTTTTCTTCATACAACGTCCGAGTCTTGATATTTCTCTTGACCAGTTATAAATTTATAATCTTTTTAAACTAAAAACAAATATTTTATAAATTAAAATTGTGTATTTAATGACGTAT
>JAGFPH010000046.1:15670-30621 GCA_018207615.1 Philaenus spumarius
ATATTTTTTTTAATATTGGTTAATAAACCTAAATTTAATCTAGCTTTTCCTTTATTGAGTTAACCTCAATGTATCATAATGATTTTGTAAGTGATCAGCTGAGACATTTCTGCAGTTTGGTGATTTTTGTTTTAAAGGTAAGTCTTTGAACATGTCCAGTCTATGTGGCCCAGTATAGCTTCCGATTTAATTTATTCGTTTTTATCTAAGACTGGTACAATATTTTTTGAGGTATGGGGGAAAACTGGTGTTTTTACGGCATTTTCCAATATGGCGGCCGTAGCACAGTTTTTTTTGCGAGGACTTTTAGTATGTTATTACAGTAGCTAAATACAGTATGCATACCAAATCCCTAGCTTATAAGAGTTGTTTTAGCTAGGTTGGTTCTACATACCAAATTTCATTCCAATCTGTTCGGTAATTTTATAGAAATCGTGATTTAGTAATTTTTACCCCCAAACACCCCTAAAATTTCCAATTTCTTAAAACTTATGGCCCTAGAGGAAGCTACATACCAAATTTCATTCCAATCCGTTCGGTAGTTTTGAAGAAATCGTGATTTAATAACTTTAAACTTTGATCCCCCCAAACCCGCCCCCTAAAATTTCGAATTTTTTCAAACCCTTTCTTAGTAAGCACCTATCGCCCTAGAGGAAGCTACATACCAAATTTCATTCCAACCCGTTCGGTAGTTTTGGAGAAATCGTTTTTTAATAACTTTGATCCCCCCAAACCCCACTAAAATTTCGTTTTTTTTTCAAACCCTTTCTCAGTGAGCACGTATGGCCCTAGAGGAAGCTACATACCAAATTTCATTTCAATCCGTTCGGTAGTTTTTGAGAAATCGTGATGAGTGAGTCAGTGAGTTAGTGAGTGAGTGAGTGGTATTTCGCTTTTATATATATATATATACATATATATTTTTTAACCTTATTAATTTCACAGAAAACTTTAACGCTTTCCACTCTAGTGTCGGGGCAGCCCCGCACTTTACTAATCCGCACGAACTCCAATCTCGTTCGAGCCCCGAACTCGCTATGACAACGTTCTTTTATTGCATTTGAACGGACGTAGTTGCTTTGATGATCGCTACTGTTGAAGTTAGAGATGTGCTGCTATCTTTGGAATTTTTTAGAACCATTTGAGTTCAGTTTCTGTGGTAAATGAATCTTAGAAAATGTAATGTTTGACGTCTTTGGCCGCTCTGTAAACAGCTGTCTGCTCTCGCCGTTGTGTGGTTCCTACTTACTACGCGTGTTTTAGTGAGCTTACGCGTTGTTTAGTTTTGTTGTACTAGGTTGTCATGTGTAATTTCACAGTTTATTTTTTAATATTGCTCTTTTTACAATAATGATTGTTGTGAAATGAAATGAACAAAGACGACGGCAGTTTGTTACAAAATTACGGGAGTGGCAACGGAACTTTTGTTTCGAACCTGAGTGATTCCAATATTACCAATAAGTTTTGAAAAAAGCTTTTCTTACTAGTTTTGACCTAAATAATGCTGTTGATAAGCAATAAAATAAATAGTTGAGGCAATTTTGTACAAGTTGGTGTCAAAACTATTTTTTTAGAAAAAACTTGTTTTTCAATTATATTTTTTTTTTTTTGTGTCCAAAACATTTGTAAACCACTTAATTTTGTTTGTAAGGATATAGACAACAAAAAACAAGCAACAAATATAGGTCATCCCATTGAAAATTTGTGCAAAATTCTTGTTTTTCTAATTTTTTGTTGCGAATTTCTATTATTTTTTTTTTCAATAAATAAAAACTTTAAAATATACTTAAAAATAAAAATATATGTTTTATTTCATACCAATCTATAACTTTAGTCATAGAAGAACTACAAATAAAAAATCAGCTTTTTTGAACTGACAGAAATTTTTTTTTTTTTTGAGTAAACAAATTAAAGTGCAATATTTGCTGAAAATTAAATGGAGCTGATAGCAACACTAGGTCCGGGAGTAATTGGAGTGTAATGGGTTTTAAGATAGTAATTTTTCTCTAATGTTTTGCCCTCATTTTATAATATTTACTTATATTAAAATAAGCTGAATCAAAATCCAAAATGGTAGCCAACTTCAAAACTTTTAATGAAAACCCGGAAAATAATTTGACAGAAAATTTCAAAACTTTATTTAGTTGTTTTTATAAACTAGTTTATAAATTACAGAGTTTTAAAATCTTGTAGATTTTAAGATTGATTTTCCGCACGCCCCGTTGTTGAATAAAGTTAAAAATTGCAAAGGTGTAACTGTGTAAAAATTTAATGGTCTAAAATTATAAGATATAATTTGTATAACAAATATAAACTGCCTCAAATCTAGAGTAATTGTAAGATATCTTGGATTGTTTTTTATCTACTTATAGTATTCAAAAAGTAGATAAGAAGTTTACTTCATGTTGCAACAATGCTACGTTAGGAAAATACAGCCGGCAGTTGTTAGTTTATATTGCATTGTTGATCAAACAGCTGAATAATTAGTCTGTAATTTTTTTACTCGGGATAAATATTTTTTAGAAATCGAGTGTTAACAATTTAGGCAGCTAATAATTCATATTATTAACACATTACGAATATGATTTTCTCTCGATGAGTTTGTTTTTTAATAAATTTGAGGGAAGCGTTAATAAATTTTAAATAAGTAAGTAAAATTACTTGGAAACTGCACTTTATTTTGATCCATGGAAGCATATCCTGAAGTTATGGAACGATTTTAGAAAACAGTCCGTTACAGAGAATTTACAATAAAAAAACCAGTTAAACGTTTTAACACCCTTCACGTACAAATATTGCTCTTTCAACAACATAAAGTTCTTGTTTGGATTAGTTTCAATTTCACAAATAAATACTTTTAAACATTTTAATTTGTTATAATAAAACTGCATTTGTATTACGACCTTTCTTGCTGTAAAGTTTAATTTTGACTCAGTTAATTCAAGTTCAGTCTGCCTGCACAATCTGTAATTGATTGGATAACTTTGGGTTTCTGTTCCATTCTGAGCTCCGATGAGGACAATGTGCTGAGTTAACTTGTAACGACTATAACCCGTACGTACCCATCCTATTATTACCTAACTGAGATTACGGACAAAACTATAGACTCCAAATACTTTGGAATAAATTGAGCTGTATCGATTATAACCCCGCTTTGCTCTCTTCTGCTGGAATTACTTGTCTTTCAGTTTAACTCTTGACTCAGGAAGCTATTGGAGCTTCAGGCAGGAAGTACTTACAACTTTGCCGCGAGACGAAGAGATGTCTATGTATTTACAGTGTAAGGCACCGAACTCATTTTATCGTTCAATTTCCAAAAAGGGTTTTTTCACAAAAATCTAAAATGAAATTATAATATACTTCCTTTATTACCCAGAATAGAAAAACAACTATTTCAGGAGAAACACCATCTTCTCTCTATAAATAATATACTGCGCTATTTTATAGTGACGTTGTCGATAAAATATTCAACATCGATAACTGGGTGAAGTTAATGTACCAAGACTGCTCTTACGAAATTCGAGACCAATATCAACTTAGCGAAATTCCATATTAAAGATGAGCTATTGCAGAGACTCTTATGGTAAAATCTAATTTCAGGAGTGGTCGATGAACACCGATCATGGACCCCAAAACACGCTTTGGGGTGTCAAAAAATGTTCATGGATTTATGGTACATATGTATTTATGTACGAGTATATGTTCGCACTCTACTAGCAGCATTTTAAACCAGTTTTGGACCAAATTTGGTACACGCGTTGGTTTTCTACGTCACTTGGAAGAGTTCATTAGCCACAATAATCCCGCAGTCAGAAATACGTTTTTGACAGATTATATATTTTGAAGTGATAACTTCTATTGTCCCGTTGGGCACTTTCGCTTGACTATGTTTCTGAAATCTCACGTCACGCAAACGTTTTGCGTAGACACAAGTCAGAGCGTAAAGAGGGAATATACGATACATAGTATATAATAATAAGTTATTACAATTATTATAATATCAATATATAATAATAAGTATGCGAAAAATAGTGACCATTATAATGTAAGCATTATTTATTTAGTGACTAATGATTTTGAGTGAGGTATTAGTGCATGCACTCTACATAGAATTCTAAAAATAATTCAATATGTAAAGGATAATTCGTTTTAAGTTTTGTAAAGAATATTGATTTTTGTCTAACTGAAGTAAGTTTAGACAAAGTTTTACATTTTGTACATTTTGACAGAGTAATATTTTACATTGTTTTATTTTACTGTAACTTATTACTACTCACTTAAATATAAAATTTAGCTTCATATTACAACAATGTAGGTCATACACGTTAATGGAGTATCCATTCCTCATAGAGTAGTTTCTTCTAGGCCAGATGGCCAATGCTTATTCTACTCTTTGGCTGTAATTGTACATGACACGATTTACTTGGGTTTGAGGTGTGGACCAGAGTTGTTAGTCATGTTTCAAACAATTGGTGCGGGTTCAAACCATATACTTTAAAAGTAGCAGAAGTTATTTATTCAACAAAAATAGAATATATCGCGGATATGAGCAAACCGGTAACCTTTGGAACCTCCTGTGAAATTCAAGCAGCATCCGAAATATTGTTCATGAATTTCAGGTGTACAGAGAAGTTTATTTGTTGTGGGAGTGTTTTGACGAACCGATTGAGGGAGTAGGGAGGCTAAGGTTTACTGGGGAACTAACGAGAGGCCACTTTGATGTTCTCATTCCTCTCACACCTTTACGTGACAACTCAATGGATATTAGTGTGGAGGAAATACAGTCAGATTCCCAATCCCAGGTTTCAGAAGATGGTCTCCAAATTTCTCAACCTCCAATATATCATAACAGTGTACATCATCATCTGATGCAGTTTGGTCGCATCCAGAACAAATACCAAAAAAAAACGACACAAAAAGACGAAAGCGTTTTTCTAACACAAATTGCGTAAAAGCACATAGGCAAGCGGTAAAAAAACCACTGTCTCAAAATACACACCGAATCAGCTAAAATACTTTAATATGTAACATTTGCTGTAGATAACCATATTATTGCAATAGCAAACATTGTCCTGTCAGCTAATAGTATATATAGACAAGTAAGCGCATGGAGAGGGAATAGGCGATACATATTATATTATAATACGTTATTATAATATTATAATTGTTATATTATAATTATTATTATAATAACTATCCCTTACATATTTAATTATTCTATGTAGCGTGTATATAGTTTTATGTAGCGTGTTACACTAATACCTCACTCAAAATCATTAGTCACTAAATAAATACTGCTTACATTATAATGATCACTATTTTTCTCATACTTATTATAATTTTATTATTATTTCATAATAATATTATAATTATAATAATTTTACTATATTGTAATATTATAATTATATTATAATATCATAATTATGCAATTTCAAAATGTGATATAATAGTTTTTGACAATATATTGACTTGTGTAATTTGTTGACCTTTATTCTCCTCTAATATTAATACTGATACAAATATAAATCGGTCATAGAAGTAATCACTTCCAACGTGTGGTCTAAAGCACACCCAATGTTTTTTTTTACACATTGCTTAGTAAAATGAAACGTTTTTGGAATTTTGTCTAAACAAATAAATATAGGAGATTTATCTCCACATTTTTTATTGCACGACCTTATGGCCCGTCTGGTTTCAGTATAATCGAAAAAACGTAAAGTACTATAAATACTCCAAAAGTAAAATTAAAAGCGAGTTTACCCTCTGAGAGTGAAGCGAAGCAGTCCTTAATCCGAAGCGCCAGGCCAAGGTGCAAACTCGCAAACCGAAATCTATAATCCGAGGCTGTGGGGTTTTAGTACAAACTCCGCTGCTAGCGGAACAAAGCAGCGCGTGAGACGGGGCTTTAGGCTGAGGTTGTAACAAATTCTACTAATATATTTCGTAGGCTACATGCAGGAAGCATTCAGCGCCTCCATAAGTAGATCAGTTTCCCAAATAGTTTTTTGAGACCCTAACATTTATAAACTTAATTTTTGATTTCGCTCAACTCACGTCAGTGGCACAGCTGCATGATCGAATTGTCTTTTCTTTCCGGAGCGAGGATGGAAACTCTATCAGTCAATATAGAGGGTCGGCACCAGCCAAAGATCTCATTCACTAAACCATCTCACGCTCTACTTTGTCATTGACGCCATCCTGGGACTCCTGTGACATTACATGAGGATGATCTCCGGTCGTTCAGTTTTACTTCTTAGTTTACTTCTACTAATTCTTGTATTCTTATTACTTAACTTTCACGCTTGTGAAATACGAAATAATTCTTCTCTCCTCTTCCTTTTGATTCAATATTGATCTTGCCCATCTTTTAATTTCTCGACACTGGTGTTCCTTGGCCATTATAATCTGTCATCGCTGACTATGGTAGAACGTGTGCCAAGACCAATATCTGGGTCCAGTAAATGATACCGGGCTTCATTAAAAAAAAAAAAACATAACTTGATCATGTGTTACATTTAGAACTGTTTCCTTGTCTGATGATCAAATTCAGAAGTTTCTTTGATAACAGAAAGATCTTCTAGCTGCACAAACGATTAAGAGATCTCTAAGATCTATGTCCTTCATGACACAGTTAAATTAATCTTAATTACATGTTTGATTGGTCTCCTCTTTCTATGCAAATAGTGTTGCAGTTATGCAATTAGGAGAAGCTTGCTACTACGCTAAAATTTAATCTGTGAGGTGATATAATATCTTTGCGTAAGATAACCTCAAAGAGTTATTATAACTAATTGCATTAGAAACAAAGTAGACTTATAGGGCGCATGAGTACATTGCCACATGGGCATTCAAACTCATGCCATAATAATTTTACTTTATGAAAATGTACAAAATAAATTAAAGAGTTTTAAAACAAAATTATACTTCCTAGCGAAATGTGTTTTGGATAACCCTTCCTATAATGACACAACAGTATGTATTTCTGATTTGTATTCGTACAGAACAATATTAAATACGTGTGAAAATATAGTTCCAGTAGTTTAAAAATTAGTAAATTGATTTTACTACAAACAATAATTAAGTGTGTTACATTTAAATGTACAGAGTGTCCAGCTTCGACTGTCTGAAACTTTAAAGGGTTATTTGTCAGCTAAAAACAAGCAAATAATTCAATTTAACATGTGTCCTATCTCGATCTGTTTTCTGTTTATCCGAATGTATGTGATTTTTAAAAACATCTAAATATCTCAGAAACGGTTTAAGATATAATCTGTTATATCATCTAAATACGGTACATTTTACTTTAAAATAATTTTCTTGCAACAATCCTTTTAAAAAAGTTGGCAGTTGAAAATTTTCAATGTTTTATATCTAGAAAACTATACATTAAACAAATTTTTAAAGACATAAAATTTTAGACTATCTTAAGACACATCCAATGAAATATAGTTTTTCATAATTAGTCATTATAACGGAGATAACTCAAATTTAGTGGTCGAATGTAGGTCTATTTGGGTACCTTTTAATTTATTTCTGTGTAGTGGGTACTAATGTTTTTATATGAATGTTTTGTCACCTGATGATAGTATTATGTAATACCAAAGCAGCTGTCATGAAATAATAGACACAAACTACAAAACTGCTAATATTGTAGATTGCTAATATCGTCAAACTAAAGTTTAATATTGTCTCATAACTAATTAATAAAGTCAGTTTGGTTCTTAAAACTAATAAAACATTTTAGTAATAAAGTTTTATAATAAAAATATGTCTTTATTTAAACATCATCTACAAAATGTTTTAATACATAAAACTATCATAGCTCCTGACAATACTCTTGGTCCAAGTCAGAAGGGTTTCCACTAGATGTCATTACTTTCTAGAAAGAAAAAAAAACATATCGACCGATTAAAATTTGTATAAGTCTCTCATTTTAACTAAAAACAATCATACTCTTTATAAACAGTAGGAAGAAATAAAACCACAAATATCAGAAATAAGAAAAACAAAATAGTACTACTAATAATGAATAACTTAAAAGTCAACTCTTTGGATTAAACATACATACCCAGCCTTTGCTGGAAGATTGACTTACTTTAGTCAAATGTCTTCCATTTCAGTGATTTAATCATTTTGTATAGACAACACATCCTTTCCGCAATTTTAGCATCTAGACTCATTGAATAAGAACACACAGCAAGGAAATGTCGGATGTCTTCCACTTCATTGACGTTGCACAAGGTATAGTTTAGATGTAACAGAATAAAAATATTTATTCAAATTTAATAACTCCGTCCTGTCTTTTATAACAAAAATAATAAATTGAAATTTCTTTAAATTTTTTAAATAATCTGAATTAAAGTTCAACTGCTTGTGTACTAATGAACGACCACTGTTGTGTAAAATTAACTCTTAATTTGATTTAGTTTTGTTTATAGTTTATTCAATCAAAACTTTCGAAAACATATAATTATTATTAATATCATATAACTCACGTAAAACTGACCACTCTTTATACAAGTATACCTTTTTATCTAGTACCCGCTTTAGTAGGAGATTTGGGTTTGGAGTTGATGGTAGATCCAAATGTCTCTTTATATACAGCAAATGCAGTTTAATTATGTACACATAGATGCATTTCAGTTTCCAGAAACAAAGTGTAGTTATGAGCATTAATCGGCAATTTAAACATTTTCTTTTAAAAAAAAGCGCTGTATCACTTCCTCTGAATCATACAATTTTAATCCCCACACCTGGGCACCGTAACTTATAATTGACCTGAGGACAGAGTTAAAAATTGCCATTTTCTTACGATATGTTATTGTTTAAAATGAATTTGTTAAATGAATTGAAAGAAATTTTGGTTACTGAAAATTAGTTCTTAAAATGTTCCTCCACAGACAAGTTTTTAGTAATATTGATTGTTACATGAAATAGCCCCAAAGCAGTTGCGGCCACAGGTATGACTAACCCTGCATAGAAATGACTACAGTTTATCGCCCTCTGGTCGGTATACAAAACAAATAGATATATTATATAACAAACATATATTATATATAGTCTATATTTCAATCGAAGTTAGGAGCAGCAGGTCCTCTCTTACACTTAACAAATTAGCAACAGAGAAACTCTACTATTTACACACTTGTAGAATTAAATATTACGTTTTTGATTATTGTAACTTGTTTTCTAATCACATGCACTTATCCAAATCCACAAATCAATAATCTTTTCGAAACTATTATATTTACGGTCTTCGATATAATCAATATTAAAAATGAATTTCCCTGCTTATCGACAATACGGAAAGGAACCAACAATGTATTTTATAAATAGTCTCAACTCTGTAAACGACAAACTCAATGCATTACAATATAATACTGCTTCCGGCTACCTTTTCACGAAAATATAAACACAATTTAATATTACATTATTTTTCCAAGTCAACATCAAAGTAGTTCTTCATAGGATTCAGAATAAATTATTAAATATTCTCTCATTTTATTTCAGAAGTATCCTATTTCATTAAATTTTAAATCAAGATACAAGATTGTGAGAATTGCTATTTTAAGTCATTTTATGTTGATAATAAAAGCGGTCACGTTTTCTCTTTTCTTCGGACATTAACTTCTGAATTTTTTCTGCTATTCCATATTCTTTTATAACAAATAAACGGAATTACTTTTCAGAAAACTTTTTGATACACTTCACAGGGTGACTAGTACTTATAGAATGCTGATGGAAAGATGCGAGGCAACTGCTCTTCCGATGGATAACTTTAGGCAAACTGTTGCAATTCTGGCATAATATCCGCTCTGCAGAGTACTTGTATCACCTTGCTTTGATAATACAAGCGATATTTTAAAATACAATACTCCTTAGTTCATGTACCACCACGAGTGTAGCCTTCTTTCCAATTTCTTCCCACAGTGTAAAATAATTGTTTAACGCGTTTCTAAACTTTACAATAAGAAAGTATTTTTGTATTTCTGCCTGAAAACATACACATTTTACCAACTCTATATCAGCACGAGAGAGGTGGGCAAGATTTCACAGTATGAAAGCTGATATAATTGCATCAACTATGGAGTTGGTTGAGCTTTGTACAGGAAGTAATGTCGTTTCCGATCACAAACATCACCGAATTAAAAAAAACCGTGATGCAGTCAACAAGTTGTTAATATCCATCAGGCAAAACGTGAATATTTTTGATCTTACTCAAAATAAACTTCAACTCTTCAACATTGCCACAGGAAAGGGTGTAGAAAACGAAAGGTCAAATTTCCTCCTCAATGTTGAGACAATAGGAGAAACAGCTGGAATTATTTCATAACTAATTGCTCTGCAGGCAGTCTACGCTTTGAAAACCCAATTAAACGACAAAAATAGACACTTTTCTGAATTCTCAAAAGAAATTGACCACAAACAGACTCAATTCCAAATTACATAAAGAAATTAGTAGCAAAAATTTGTCTGGAAGAATGTTGGCTATTTCTTGTTAAAACAAAACTGAGATACAGGAAATCTACAAGTTCAAGTTAACACTAAACTTACTCATAGAGTATTGAGTCAAGGTGTTGGTCATTGATGTCATATTTAGAAAAATAATTGAATCCGGCAGCCCACAATCAACATATTATGTTAGGTGGATTTTTCTTTTCCCTTCATCCCTTCTTATGGTGACCAATTATCGAGCAAATTACATTCACAACACTTTTGATCAATATTTCAAGCCTAGTGCAAAATATATTTAACGGCATCGACGAAATCATCTTGTAGAGCAACCAGCAGAGTATGTTATACGCTCATCAAATCAGACCTAATATTTTTTGGATTGTCTGAGAAATCAATATTTCAAAACTAATTTATTGAAATTAATTATTGATCAGTGGCAAGAGACGTGTTTATGTGAGTATTTCAATCACAAAAGCGTGTATGTCAATAATGGAAAAACACGCTACAAGTTTACAGCTGCGGAAGATGTTACATGGCGTACCATACAAGGTGTTTTGTCATGTGTACATAAAGAGGTAGATACGAGAGTTTTCTTAATTATTTCATTATATAATGATAAAAATAACTTTATTGTGAGGTGTAATAATACGGATATGCTTATTATATTGCTAGGAAATTTTGATAAAGTTAAGGGAGGTACCTATATATCGACAGAAGTTGGCTTATTTAGCAATAACTCTCTTCGTTACATCGATCTGCTTAAATTGTACAACGAACTTTTAAAGGACACATGCTTTGCCTTGGCTTGCCCGAGTTGTATACTTTCTGGATGTGATTCAACATTATGCTTCCTTATGAAGGAACAAGTTACACCCCTCAAAATTATGGAAAAAATGAGAAATTCGTTTCATACTTTAAGAAAATGTAAAGTGATGACGACAGATCCCCAATAAAAATTGACGTTGCCGAAGATTTTGTGTATTCCTTTACAACGTTGGAAGGTCCAAAACATTAAATGAAGCACGATACCGAAAATTCGACATGGCTTACAAGCCTAGAAATTTGAATAAGCCACTAATGAAGAGATTCTCCAACTTCAACTCATTCATGGTACCTCCGTCCCTTTCTTTATTTACGCATCACATTAGAAGGGCGATATTCCAAGCAGTGACATAGATTAATACAGTTCATGACAATACAATAGAGTATTGGAACCCTCAAGATTTCGGCTGAAAAATCTTTCAGGATGGTTGGATAAAACCCATATGGTGTGAGGGAGACATTTCCCCTAATATTGTGATAATCTAAGTATCAACAGAAAACACAGAAACTGGTGAGTAATCCCGTTGTACATCCTGAACCTTCCTTCCTATCAAAAACGTTCGAATTAGAATATTTTCTATTGTGTTCGCAGATGACGAACTTCAAGAATCGGACGAAGAAGAAGATGATGAAGATGACGGAAACTAACGACACAGCACCATTTCATATTAAATTTCATTTAGTTACTTAGTTTTCTTTAGTTAACTAATATCTATGTGATAACTAATATATATATAATATATGACATTTAATTTAATTAATTAATATATGTTAAAAATAGAAAAGCATAATTTGTTAATATTCAAATAATAAACCAAATTTATATTTTTGAAAAATGTTTGCCTAAGTTTTGTGTGACTGGTCTGGCGACCAGTTTCCGACAGATTTCGGCTGCCAAACCATATAATTCGTGTTTAGGAAGGGTGGCACTAAACAATCAGATCAAAATCAAGAATATATCTCTCCGATCATTTTTTTTTCAAATTTTGAGGGATTTTAAGCTTGCGGCACAACCCTTTCCGACGGATACATGTTGTCAGACCATGATATGTTATTTTGCGATAGATGATACTACAAAACAAATTTATATCTTTCCGATTACATTTACATGTGTCTACTGTTAGCTATATGCTTGCACGGAAAGACGCAAAACCCTTACGAAAGTTTGAATCACGTTATATGGTCTCGACTATCTAAAACTGTATTTGTTTGTTACAAAACGTTGAAGTTTAGTGCATTAGATGCAGTGTGTACTTTCAACGATGAAACAATAGGAAGAGCTAGAGGATGGGGAAAATTGTTGTTGAGGTAGGCAAAAACACTCGGTGAGGGCCAAAACATTGAAGGAGAACGGAAGATTTAAAAGCTACAAATGAGATGACTAAGAAGGGCAGAGTAAAGAGGAAACAGCTGAAAAGAAAAAGTAAAGATGAGCATGAAAAGGAAAGTCATCAATATAGTGATGGAGATTTTTAAAGGAAAGATTTTGCTAAACTACTTTTTATACATCTACCTATAAAGAGGTGTTTTAGAAGATGAAATTTTGAAATTTAGTTGCAGTACACTATTACTAACAGTTGGTAGCAGAACCTAGAAATTATCTTGTGTATTTGCTTTTTTAGAAAAATATAGGTATACATATTCTGATTTTCAATAATTATTTTTCAAAATATTAAAATTTCTTAGTTTTTAGTCACAATATTTTTAAAGAAGATGCTAGGGGATTTTCTTTTTAGGTTTACAAATTACTGTATACATTTGAAAGTAATATGTTGTATGATTTTTTTCGGTACATTAATGTACACTAAGTGTCACCCATTTAAGTTGCATTGGTTTTATAAGGAGGTATCCTTCCCTAAAATATAATCAATGCTAAACGTACACCAAATCTAAAGACGATGTCTAACGAAAAAAAATCCTTTTTAAATAAATTTAATAAACAAGAAAACTTAGTAAATAATGCGTTTTTTAAATTTCTGGTGTAAATAAACTCAGAAATTACTTAAATTAGTTAGAAAAGTCCGTCACTTGTGGATTAACTATCAGGAGTAACGTAACAAAATAAATAATTTAGAAAATTTTAATGTTAAAACACAACAAATAATTCGCCCACGCAGTTAAACCGCTAACGCAAGTGTTGAATAGCTAGCTGCCTCATTATACGGAATATATTAGTAGAATTTGATTGCATCTCAGCATTTAGCTATGGCGTCTGTTAATTCGTTTCACTCTCATCGGCATACGTGGATTTTAACCAGGTACTTTTATGATATTTTACGTTTTGACCAGTTTTGGTTAAAGTAAAAAAAAACTAAACATGCAGAATAATCTCTTATATTTATTCTTTTAGATAACACCCAAAAAAGTTCCATTCCAGTACGAAATATTTCAAAAAATTTCTGTTTTAAAAAAAGTCACAAAACGTTATTCCGGTTATTGTTTTCTTGTTACCAAAGAACTCGTTCGAGAGACTAACAGTGTGTACTAAATTAGGGCCAAAATCTACATAAAATACGACTGTTAGAGTACGAACACATATATATGACAATTGGCCATAATTTATTGTATCTGACAATAAATTTACATTTATATATATATATATATATATATAAAAGACTAAAATATGGAACACAATATTTAATCATCCCGAGGTGAGAAACCTGTTTGCAATGTAAAAACATACAAATACATAAATTAAATTTTTAATGGTCTTGGGGACCATGATCGGACTCCCGACCTTAGGTCTCACCATAAGAGTCACTGCAATAGCTCATCTTTCCTATGGAAAGTCTTTAATAAACATAGCCTACTATACGCGAGGATATGTACACATTTAGTATATTTAGTAACTATGGCAACGAATAAATACACACAGATGACTAGGGCAATGATTTTTTAAATATTAATATAGTCTGACACTTTAAAAAAAATATCAGCCAATATAATCGCAGGTGTTAATTTTAACCTATAACCTAAAAGTCCAACTGAATTCATGTGTTTACTATAATACAAAATATTCGTAAATAAGTTATAGAAATGTTTGCACATCAGACTCCAGGCCCGACTCACGCGTTGCTTCGTTCGGCTCTCAGTTTATAATTCGTTTAGCAAGTTTTAAGATCGATCTTGACGACTCTGATTATGGACTTAGTTTTGCGAGTTTGCACTTCGATATTGCGGCTTCAGATTATGGTTTGTTTCGCTTCGCGCTTTCACATCCCGGTCGTCACGTAGTATCCTTATCAAAAGCTGCCCCACGGTAAAATCCCTCATTTTGTTTTGAACCGGTTACTTATAAATGTGGTATTTTACGTTTTGGGAAAACCAGACTGGCTATAAGTTCGTGTAAAAAAACAAAATATGCAGAATAATCTCAAATTAATTTGTATAGACAAAACCCCAAAAAAGTTTCATTCTAGTCCGAAAAATCTAAAAAATAATTTACTTTTGATAAATCAATAACGAGCTCGTCCGAGCGGCTTAGAGCCCCCAACGTATCAAATTTGGACCACACTGGACGTAAAATGTCGCCGTTAGAATTCGAACACATACAATATATACATCCAATTTTCAATGACACCTCGGTGCTCATTAACCACTCCCGACCTTAAGAGTCAATGCAATAGATCATCTTTCCTATGGAGATTGGCTAATAACCAAAGTAGGCCTAACTA
>JAGFPH010000046.1:34016-68855 GCA_018207615.1 Philaenus spumarius
ATCCAAATTTCAAGCAAATCCTACCGTAAACAAAAAAGATTATAAATTGTGCGGTTATAATTTTGGAATTTATCATTCTGTTCAAGAGTTTATTTATTTTTTAAACCTCATAAAGGATTTAAACTTTCTATTGTGGGACTGTTTAACATTGTTATTTTCACAGGAAGTATATATTTTTAAAATACTACCAGGGTTACACCTGAATTTATGTTAAAATCCAAATTTCAAGCAAATCCTACCGTAAACAAAAAAGATTATAAATGGTGCGGTTATAATTTTGGAATTTATCATTCTGTTCAAGAGTTTATTTATTTTTTAAACCTCATAAAGGATTTAAACTTTCTATTGTGGGACTGTTTAACATTGTTATTTTCACAGGAAGTATATATTTTTAAAATACTCTCTACCCGGGTTACACCTGAATTTCTGGACAAAAGTAAATATCACTTAAGTCTACGGTTAAAGATATAGTAGTCCATTATTGTGATTTTCCTATAAATACTGGTCTCTCACTAAGTATTTCCGTCAGCACTAGCTCTTCGTGTGACGTCATCTCGTTGACTGTGGGAATATTGCCGCTTGTATCGTAGCCACATCCGCCGCTCAGGAATTTTGCTAGTAACGCTCGCCTCCCACAGCCCGCCGCTCACCGCTCGTATCGTAGCCGAGGCTTAAGGCTCTGTAGTTTTTACGTGTGACCTTAAAATACGGAAATTATTTTTTTGAAAACCAGCAAAATTTTAATATAAAAAAATACTGTTTTATTACATTTAATATTTTATTTAAATCCATTGTCGCCGATTACCTTCAATTATGAAATATACGGCAAAAGCACATACAATTTCAGAACAATTTAAGAGGCCGCATAACTTTTTAAGTTGAAAAACTGCGTCCGTAACACGTTAGTACGAAGTGTATGTTTTCGCTGCTCTAAGCAAGGTGAAGGATACCCTACTAACAACAGTCAAATGTATTCTACAAATCTGGTTTTAAATTAAGCTCTATGTGTGATCACAATAATGTATTCTTATGTTAATTGTTCTTATTTCATGTTTTTAGTATCATACTTAAACTATACCACAATCTTTTTCAATACAATATTTCTTCCCAAACCATCTGAGTAACAAAATTTTACTACGGGGAAAAGACATATTATAAAACCTAAAAGAAGAGTGACAGGTTGTTTGAGGACTTTTCAACCTTTGCTGTATCTTTTACCGCTGTGTCACTGGTAGATATGACGAAATCAAGATTCATACTTAAACAATAAAATGTAGACTAATCTTATTCAACAATTTGAATAAATATCGTTTAAGCAATACAAAAATCAACAATACAAATAAAATGATGGAGCATTTCACCTGAGGCAATGTCGTCAGAAATTAAATTCAGAAAAGATTACAAATTTCCTCTTAGCAATTGTAAAATATGTCAGAGGATAACATTAAAGTCAAAAACAAATCAGCCCTAAGCTCTATTTCTATAAATCTACTTCGAGAGAAAATATACAAGGGAAAATTTTATTATTTATAAATACTATTTATACAAAGAGTAGGCCTACATCAAGTCCCTTTAACCCTTCATTATTTGTGTTACTGAAAATAAGTTAACAAAACTTTGTATACATCTTGTACACATACAAGACACATTTCTGTCATATCTGACACTCTATGATTATGGGGGGCTTAAGTGGTTAACAATTTCAAATATAAAGGTAGGTAATGTAATCCAACATTGAAAAGCTTATTAAAAGAGAAACAGAATGGCGCAAACTGGAGTTTAATATTTCACTGCTTTCAAAGTAATGGACAATCATAGTTATGGAAAATGACATTGTTATTTTAACACCAAATCATGTCCTTGTCCGTAAAAAACAAAATCATTTCAACCTTGTCTTCATTTGAGCGATTCCAGTGTAATAAGGTAAAACTGAGTGCTATCGCAACAAATAATGAACTTAGAACACAAAATCTCACAACTAATACGTTTTTTAACTCAAACACGTTTCAACGACAAAGTCGCCATCTTCAGTGATGCACGAGCTACAATAGTCAAACTATAACTATAACAAACAGTTATAGTTTAACTATTGTAGCTCGTGCATCACTGAAGATGGGGACTTTGTCGTTGAAACGCGTTTGAGTTAATAAACGTATTAGTTGTGAGATTTTGTGTTCTTAGTTTATTCTATCAAGTGGTGCTTATTAGTTAGCATAGTGTAGAGAAAGTCAGGAGTAAAGGTTAAGGGTTTTATTTACATTTTCCCCCAAAGTTTTTCACGTGCACATAACTCAGATAAATTAGTGGTACCGAACCAAGGCGTATTAAAGAAGGTGTGTGCATGCGCAGCTTCTCCCTCCACTCCAGCCTACCCGTGACGTAGACTGCTACACAGTCGGAGATCCAGTCTAGACTCCTTCCCCATATTTACCGCCGAAACCTGTACGACGTTCAAGCTTTTTTAAAGTCAAATTATGTTATTAATTATAGGCAACATAGTGTATTATTGTAATAACATTTCTTATAATTGATAACCATTAATTACAATGCTTTTTTGTGCCGTGTTTGGCTGCGGTAACTCAAACAAAAAAGGCAGCTTTTTACGAGTAAGGTTTCATCGATTCCCAATAAATGTTGATCTACGAAATAAAAAGCTACACTAACCCTGATTAACATAGGCTATAATTGATTTTAATAAAAAAAATTTGTATTTCAATATTTGTAAATTTAGTCGGAAAAAATCTTAGGTTAGACCTAGAATGATGAACCAACACATGTACTGTATTTACATTCATTACCACCGTGACCTATTGAATGAAATGACTGTTTGCTCCAATATTTACATTAACAGCTGATTTCATACTTTGAAGCAATTATTTGTATTTTTAACTTTTAGTTTAGGTTTTTATTAAAGTGTAGACCTGAGCCTTGCTGGTTCTTTTAACCTTTATTATAACTGCTGATATAAAATATACGAAAAATTTTATTTAAACATTTAACATTGTTTACCATCTTAGCTTTGGGGTTATTATGAATCCTAAATAATTATTATAAAGAAAACATAAAATGATTATGTGTTAGAAGGTTCCAATGAGGTTGGCGTGCGGAGCACGCAGGCGTTTCCCTATTTTTGTATATTTTGGATTTATAACTAAAAAATTTGTAGTATTTTTCTAAAACCCTTACTTTTGAAACTTTGGCTTACCAATTTGGTCTTTTTTCTTTTGAATCGCAAAAATAGTTAGAGAAATTTGTTTAAATATTTTGTTTACACGACAATTTTCTCCATACTTTCCTGAACAATAAAATTTATAATAGTGTACACTTTACTTGAATAGGATACATTCTATCTAAGTGATAATGACAAGTGTACAAGCAGTAAAAACGTGCCTGACGTTTAGACGGTTAAAACATAAATTTTTAGAGTATTAAAATTGTTTTATGTTTGAAGTGGACACAATTTAAGCCGTAACTGAAATGCTGTTGTATGTTATTAAATAACTTTAAAGAGTAACAAAAATAAAATATTGGTGGTACAAAATATTGTATTTATTTGATGTATAACTCGTTAAAAAAATATATATATAGCCATAAAATATGCTAGGATACAATTACAATTAATTTAAAAAAATTATTACAAAATTATTTTAGTACAGTAAAAAAAATAAATATTTGTTAGTAGTCCAATTTACGATACATAAATAATCCCGTGACAACATTTCGACATAAGTAATCGAGGGTTAATAGTGAAATAAAACTCAATGTTGTATTCACAACGACTTTTTATTTATCACCTACACTACTATTTTTTAAAATTATTTCATTGATAATTAGTTTATATTAATTTTGATTTATTATTTATCCTTGGGTAGGCTAACTAAACAATCACAATTTTAGATAATTTCAATTTTTGAAAAGTAAATTTAATAGCCTACTAGTAATAGTAGGCCTAGTAAACATAACAAAACCAATAAATTTAAAAAATCACTATCTTATAGATGGTAAAAGGTTTTACCCTATAAAGCTACTTAAATTTGTCAACTCTTTAAAAATTCATATTTATACATTAAAAAAAATTTACCTGTTCACAACAATGTGAATAATAAATAACGAAGAGAAATGAGAACTAATAACAAATTAGATTAGCGTGCATTCAATCGCCACAAGAAGATAGTAACTACGGTTTTGATTACAATCTTATTATGTAGGACAGCTATAACTTTCATAAAATTGATGTCAGTATTTACTACATTTTTTCTCTGCATTTCTATGTCTTTGAATGCCTCCCGAAAGTAATAGTAAAAAACTTCCTCACTTAGGGTAGTTTTTATGTCATTCAAACCCGTATATTAGATTTAGGCTTGTTTCAAAATTATACGCCTAGAAATATTTGACCATGGACATAGATCATTTTAATGCTCACTTTATTACCTTTCCATCGATACCAAAAACATAATTTTTAGACAACCATAAAGTATTTAATTCGCAGTTTGAGCAAAAGCTTACAATTGCGCTCGGAACTACTGGTTCAGTGTGTAACACGTGACGTAGCTGCGCGAGCCGGACGAGTTTACGCTCCTCGATGCACACATCTTCTTTAATACGCCTTGGTACCGAACTACATTTATCTACAGTTTCTATTTTTTAAATGAGTTACATTTAACCTCAAACTACAACTTACTTTATCCTAATATTAACAAATTAATAACCTGCTTTGATTTAATGATAAAATACCATTTTTCACAACTTTGATTGTCCAATACTTGCAAAATACTATGCTCTAGTTTGCGATATATTGTTTCTATAGTGTTTTTCAATTGTGTATTACATAACCTACCTTTACATTTTAAATTGTTACTCCCCTCAACCCCAAAAATCATAGAGGTTCAGATATGTCAAAAAAATCCTGTTAAGCAACACAAGATATAAACAAATGTATGTTAACTGATTTTCAGTAACAAAAATAATGAAGGTTGTTGAAGGGACGTTATGAACACTCTGTACCTCCCCCCCATATATATTATATATATATATGTGTGTGTGTGTGTATGGGCAGGTTACCGAGACTGAATTATTCAGCCTGACCTATTCAGCCTGAATGGCTGTACGCAGGAAACCAAAGAGGTTGAAAAACAAGCATTACATACCTATATATATATATAAGTGTCTGTTCTGACTGAAAGACTGACTGACATAATAATAATCAACGAAATGTTGGTTATTGATTACTTAACTACTAATGTTGAAATACCAACGCATAATTTAGGTGGAATAACATTTATGACTTTTCGTAATTTTTGTTTTTGGAAGTGGTATTGGACAAATCTCTCTAAGCTTTCACTACCACACAACGGGCACCAACGTACCAAATTCTAGTTGTTTCATCATTGTGGTTTTGCGAAGACTGAGTCAGTTTGAATATGTTAAAGATTTGAAAGAGGGACAGAGACAATATTAAACAAAAAATTACACCTTTTTGACAAAGACAAAAATTAATGAATTTTGTCAGCAAATCAAATATAAAAAGTGTTTTTTAATTTGTTTTCAAAGAATTTTTATTTTTGACATTAGGTTAATTTTTTAACAAAATTTCATTATTATTTACTTAGTTGTTTTGTGAGTCTTATAAAACATCATTTAAACTTTCACACAAAGGTATTTTCTTCTTTTTATAACAAGCGAGGTTTGCACCCATTTTGTGTTGGTAACCCATTTTGTGTTGTTTCGAATTATGGCAAAAGAAGTAGATTGAAACACGCTGATCTAAAGATTCAAAATTCTTAACATTGTATCAATTAGAAATTCATGTATGTTTAAGGTATAAAGAGTTTTCTTCAATAAAAGTGGAGGGAATTATACTAATTTAAACATATAAATTACTGGCTAGAGGGAGGACTAATTTAAACGTAGTTTTTCCTAGATTTGACGATTTTTAAGACATTTTATAAATCTTGTTTTAAATTTTTTTTTATTTTATGCATCTAAAAATTAAACTTTGTACAATTAAAATTGAGTCCTGTAGACTTGTAAAACAATATTTTTGTTAGAGCAAGAGTAGGTCGCTATGTTTTTCACAAGTAACCAGTGAGGGAGGATAAACTAATAATAAAGTATTGTCAAGTGTTTATGTTTATTCTTGAAATTTCTCTTCTTCACCGGTATAAGTGTGTGTGAGGGTGAGTGAGTGAGTAGGCTAAGTGGGGGTGTGTGTGATGTGAGTATATTTGTGTGACATAAGTTGTAATGCACTTTGTTAAATTAGTTTTGGATCTATTCCTTCAATGTGAAAATTTAAGTTTTGTTTTTGTCTTAGAAAACTGTCATTATGTAGAATTATGTTACATTTTGCTCTTTTCCCCTTGGGCTACCTTTCTCTACTTCCCTGCAATGGACACTCCTGAAATATTACAATTATGTAACAGAGTGATGCAAAAAATTCCCCGTAGCAAAGCACGTGTATTAAGCTAGTATGTACGTAAATAAAATACGCCATTTTTCTTATTGAACACACATTGAAACTTGCCCTGGGGTTTTTTCCCAATACAGAGATGAGACTGAATGTATACCAACGAATATATCATTTGATAGGATTTAGCAGAACTATAATTTTTAGGTTTTACTTGGAAACATTATTCAATTAATTAAATTACAAACAGTTATTGACAAAGTTAACTTAAAAACTCCTGTTACGTCATAAACCACTCTAGAACGTTCTGAAATCTCTGTACGGAAAATTAATTGTAAATAAAAAAATTGTTCTGCCTAATATTTCAAACTTTTGAAAGCCCTTTGATGATCATCATTATATCAAAATTTAGATTGTAAATAATTTATTAAGTTATTAAACAATGCAAATAATCTTATTAACTTTTGAACTTCCGACTTTGTTATTGATTAGTTCGAAAGCGTTTATTTAACAAAACCATATGAGAAATGTGAGAGATTTTAATTATAAATTTGTCGCCCACTATATATTCGTATTTTTTTTAAATACTCCATGCAGCTGAATCGCTGAAATAAGTTTAATGAATTTATAAAATTAAATTTATATGTGTTAGGGTTACAACCAACTATTTGAGAAATTGGTCTATTCATGAAGGCACCCGCGTGTACGAAATACATCAGTATAATTTGTTTGCACCTCCAGCCCTGGTTCAAACGCTGCTTCGTTTGCATCTCGAACTTGCGGCATCGGATTGTGGATTCTTTGCTTCTTTCGCAGCGAACAAACTCACACCATATTTTCCATGTAAGAAATTAAAAACTAAAGTAGAGTTCATTTATTTGACCTTTCTTCAGTTCGAATTTTTCCTTATACATTAAAAAAATGTATAATTAAAAGTAAATCACAAGCCGGAACCACAATTTTATAAAGAATGCTTAGTTTTTTCTTACCACGCAATTAAAAAAGATAGATTTATAAAAGGGTTTTAAATGAGGTGACGTCAACCGCTCAGGTGCAAGAAACTCCATTGTTTGCCTGGTTACAGTTTCAAGACTTCAAGACAATATTTATTGAAACTTACTCAGATAATCTTGTGAAAATATCTCGGTGCGTTATTTTGTGATTGGTTTTGTAACCTGCAGGCTTGTATTCGTCGGTATATAAGAATAACAAATACTATTTTTGGAAACAAAAACTGGATGTAAACTAGAATACAACGAAATAAAGTTCATTAGTAATATTGTCTGGGATTATTTTCTGTAAATACCAACTGGCGAAAAATCCATTAACGCCCAAACCTGACAAGCAATCCATCATCACAATGCTTTCCCAGTCCGACGGACCTGGTTTCGTCCGATAGTATTTACCTCAAACTTTACTTTCTAAATTGTTCGAGCAAAAAAAGGAAAACACTTAGAAGTGCGAATTAGAGTCGCCCGCAATTGGTTCCGTTCCACCATCAATCCCGATATTAACAAGCTAGGTTCCTGCTTAATTTTGGTATTTCATTTCCCAGATTTTTTCTTATCTTTTATGACCATCTTGTGACATATTTTGAAGTAATTTTACACACAACATTTGCATTAATTTTAGTAACATAAATTCTCAGCCGACTCCTTACATCACCATCCACGGAATACAAAGAAAGTAGGTGATTTTAACCTAGTACAAAAAAGTTTAATTTAAAATTATTATAATTCGTGAACATCGAAAAATGAAATACCTTTTTCAGTATCGGAATTGTAAAATAAGAACGCCTGACCGACTGAATGAATGACTGATTCATGGTCAACTTACAGCCAAAACTGTGATAGCTAACTTCATACCACTATGTGGAAGTGCACTAAGAAAGGATTTTGCTAAATATTTATTTTAAGGGTTGGAAATGGTCAAAATACGGGGATGCACGCCCACAATTCTGTGTGTGGCCTATTCTGAATTAAAACACATTCATTACCATAGCAACCAAATAGTTAATTATTTTTCGAAACAAACAGTTTTTTAGGTTAGGTTAACAAAATGTAAACAAACACTAACAAAAACTAAGTGAAATTTGCTTACTGTATTATAATTCATCGTCGATTTTTTTTAATTTTTTGAACGTTTTGTGATGTGTTTTGTGCTAATGTAAGTGTTGTGTGTTTCAACGATGTTCAGCTGAACGGAACTTTTATATAGTGCAAGATTTGAGAATGTTATGATTAAGAGATCGAAACCGGTCATTCACAAATAAAGGGATAAGGAATAGGAATTGACGAACACAAGGTACGTACCTAAATTATTATATCATTAATTCCATGAAGCTTCCAGTTTGTACTTTCCCACTCCTGTCCTCATTGCGTCAAGGTACCAATTAATAATTTGCATACAGATAAAGTCCAATTATGTGAAAAACAAGTTGAATTCTTTACTTTAGAAACACAATTCGTCGAATCGACCAGGTGATACTAGTAATCATTGTTTGCTAAGTGATGTTTTGTATTTTCAGTTTTTTGTGTTGGTAATATAAAAATGAATAGGATCAGTTTATTCAAAACAAAGTTCTAAAATACTGAATCATGGCACACAAAAAAAACATTCAATTTAGAATCTCGTTGCAACTTTACCATCACTTTGGGAACTTGTTGACCGCCAGATGCGCACAATATGAGTGCTCACATACCCACTTGGGTGAAATGTAGATTCATCACTGGAAAGACGACACGATCCAGAAAATCTTCATCGTCTTGAAGCAACATATCATTTGCATAGTTGGCACGTAAAACGAAGGCTTTAGAGCTTGTAACAACTGCAAACGATAAGGTCGTAGTTGTAAGCGCCTCCTTAAAACTCTACTCACGGACGTTACAGGATTTGATAATTCTAGCCTTCATTGATTTCTTGGAGACACGCGTAAAGACTTCTTCGCTAGTTTTGCACGTTCTCAGTCACTCTTGGTCAATCAGTAATCTTCCATTAGCAAAAACAGCCAGTGTCTTCAAACTGACGATACAATCTACGGACGTTATTATCACTTGGAGGATTACGTTTGAATTTAATACTGAACGCACGTTGAACTGTAACTACAGATTCAGTCCTTGCAAACTGTAAAACTAAAAAAGCTCTCTGTTCACAAGTCGCTATATTTGCTACTAGCACTTTTAACCGAAATACAGAGGAAACAGTTCATAGGCAAACGCACAGGAATAGGGTACCAACAAAACTGTTTGAGTTACTCTTTCATTTTAAGTATTATTTGTAATTGTAAGTTAATGTAAGAAATACTACAAAGCCTTAAAACCCCGATATTAATTTTGTAACAAACCGTATATTATTCACAATTACCGATTTCACGGTTTTTTCAATGCATTTTGGAATGGTTAGAAACTGTGTAGCTTAAAGTTATAAAGTGTACAAAAAACAACATTTGTACATATTTGTTTCAACAACAAAAATATCTACTATTATTTTCATGCAATGCACTATTTAAGAGTTATTTGTTAAAATATGTTTACCAAGATGGTGGCCTTTCTCATTGGCAATGTAAGTGTTGAGTTGCTAATCAGATGTATTGCCATTACACAATGCTAACTAAATCTCTTAGTAAAATATTTAAAACTCATTAAATATCCAGCAAAATGTAATAAACAAATTGAACTACTAAATGTTCGACGTGACCAAAGACATCCAACAAATTCGGAATTAGTTCGTTACGCCTTGAAGCTACATTTCAGGATGAACTGTTTACATCGTTAACATAATAGTTGAATACAATGTCACCACATTTGTTTCGCACGTGTCAATTGGCTGGTTTGTAATGGTTCCGACCGATCATGGTATTGAGTCTATTTGACAAGGTCACAAAGGAAAATATTTGAGCTTCTTGAACACTATTGGGGGATGGTCGGACCCATGGTATGGGTGGTATGGTACAAGTGCTTGAGGCCTCAATGTGGGTTACATGCCACGACGTTTTAATTTTAAGAAGACTAATAAGTGAAAGACTGTCGCGCAAACAGCTTCCCCAGTCAGTCAGTATTCAGTTGTAATATAATTAACATTTATTCAGTAACTGAAAATCAGTATATATTAATAAATGAACGCATGGTATATCCTTGAGTGCCACTGTAACTATTTTAAGTCTCAAAAGTGTTTTGGAAAACTCTGAATCAAATTATTTGTATTTATTTTGATATTTTGAAAATATTATTATATTCATAATGTTGGACATTTAGTTTATTACTTTCTAAAGCTGACTCCTGTAATTTCTAAATGTGTTATTAATGTCGTTAATTTGGTTTATTAGTTTACTTCTGAAAACAATAATCTGTGGTTTCTAAATTTGTTTTGTAAACAATTATTTAACGTAGTTAATGGAAATAGATTATTATATACTCTGATATTTTCACGAAAATTACGATTGAGTGGTGACCTGTAAATAACTAATGAAAGACAGGGATCGAAAATAACTCAATCAATCCCAATAATTCGAATTGCGGCATACGTTGAAATTTCATCATTAATAATCAACATTTCAAACAAATGTTTATATTACCAACGAAAGGAAACAATATAAAATGTAACACTAGATGTTTTACTTATAATACAGTAAGCTTTTTGTTAGCTTTTATCTAATCTAAAAAAACTTTTAGTTGTGACAGATAATTACCAGTTCTATATTTGCCAAATTGGTAGTAAATAAACGTCTTTTGGTTCATTGTAAGCAAAGCATAACCTAAATTAATGTTATGTTTTTCTATCAAAATCAGCTGTTTTATTTATAATACAGCATTTATCGTTGATTTTTGTTTCTGTTAGCCTACCCGTTGTGTTTTAGCATTGTTGTGTTTTAGTTTGTTAAAAGCTAAAAAAGCTGTGTTTTGTGAATAATAATAAACTGATTCCAAATATGATAAGACTCATATGACACTCAGTTAGGACTCATCAAGAAATATGTTTTGGTTCAATCCAGACCTAACCTCAAATGGTGTTGTTTTGATCCAAAACAGTGATTGTATTTATAATATGTATCGACAAATGGTTGAATAATACTTGAATAATACAAAGCTTTTTCGTTGAAATTTGTTTTGTGTTTGCTTTTACTTTGTTAACCTAGTCCAAAAAAGCTGTTGGTTTTGAAGAATAATTAACTGATTCCAAACATGCTAAGTTGATAAATTTAAATGTATTCAACAAATATGTGTTGCTAAGCTTTTGATTCGAAAAGCTGTTTTATCTGATATAGTGTTGGAAATAAACCCAGAATTTTCACTATTTTTACACTTAAGTCAAAATTTAAAAAAATCATTTTTTAGTTTGCGTCTATGACGCCATAAGAAATACTTTGAAATTTCCGTATTTATATCTTCAATAGTTTTTGCTATACGTTGATTTTATGTCAGTCAGTCATTCAGTCAGGACAAAGCAGCTTATAATATATATATAGGAGAAACAATTAGTTATAGTTTGTCACGATAAAGTCTTTTGATATTTTTTATAAAATATTCGTAAAATTAACAACGACAGAATGACTAAGGAACTTTTCAAACATTTTGAAGATTGGAAGAAAACAAAGATGGAGAGTAAAACAAGTTCGTCACGATTTGGAAGGCAGAAATTCTATAATTAGAAATTTAATACAAAAACTGGTTTGTACAAATAGTCGCAACGGTGAAGAATTTGACAAACTAAATGAAAACCATAGAGGGAAGAAAGAGTATAAAGTCTGTGGGAATAAAGAAATTCAAGGATACTGGTTCTTCATATAATTTCACTAGTGTTACGTAGCTGCAGATGGTCTTATAATTAATTAAAAATAATAATTAAAAAATCAAAGATCTTCAAGGTTATCCAAATAAAAACATTTTTGAAATGCTTTTAACTGACTCTCGTATACTAAATAGAACTGCATTTTTTGTGCATATTCCGGTTTAATTCCGACGGAATATATTTTCCGACAGTTTCCAGGTAGTTATGATCCGGGTTATATCCGAAGATTTTATGCCTTTCTATTATTTTGAAAAAAAAGTACCCTGGTTGGTTATGCATTTGGCAACGTTGCACAGTGAAAAAAGAATGGCAATGCTACAAAGCCACTCTTATTTGTTTGGCTGAATGTAATTGCAATCTTAAAAATCAGCCGTACGAATGTTTTGAGTGTATGTGCTGCAAATTATTTTCTTGTTTAGCTTTAAGTAACACGATCTAACATGATAACAACGTATCAGAATAAAGGTAAAAAACTCATTGACTTATTAACCGAATTTTTGTTATTTTACTATAAGGCTACGGCCACGCTAGGCGACCTGGTCGCTGCGACAAAGAAAAAAAGTGGAATGCATTGAATGATATAGATACGGCCACGCTAGGCGACCCGCGACCAGCGACAGCAAATAGAACGCGACCGAGAGCGTTTTCTGGTCGCGGCGACAAATACGATCCCCATGTTATCTTATGGAACCGGCCATGCTTGGCGAAGGTCACTACATGTCTTCCCCCACCCTTCTCTGCTCCACCTGCTTTATGTGCGCTTTGATGCTAGTTCAGTGTTAACACTTTTCTCTTTTTGGAATAACCATTACTTTTGACACTGATATTTTTATCAATGAAATTAGTTTTCGTAGACCTCTTTGGGATATACATTTAAAGGGTTACAGCAATAGAGATGTCAAATTGCTACAAATTGTTATTGAGGGTTGGGAGCAGTTGCCAAATGAAGATAAGAATGAAGAATTTAAGTTTTTATCATTATTTCAATACACAATCTTATTGTACAATTTAATACTTATTAAATTCGCAAAGTAAAAAAGGAGAAATAGAATGCACGTTCAAGTCCAGGTTCATTCGTTATACGTTCATAGGCCTATATTAGGTGCTTTAGTGCTGTCACTGAGGATTAAGAAATTATAAAAAACGTTTTTTAGAATTTCTGTAACGTCATTTGATTAATAACTCACCAAATTTTCACAATAACTCACAGGCGCGTTGGAGGCAGTCAAACACGTTTTACCGTAAATATTATTGGTATATTTTTATAGGCCTAATCGTTAAACGGTCTAAAAATTGGTACAGGAACTTAATTTTTGTATAGTATGTTTAAACATGTATTGTTTATATCTAGTATTAATTTTATTTAAATCTGGTAAATATTTTTAGAGAAAATTGGGTTTTACTTTTACTGAACACGCGTTTACAATATCTGAAAGTGTACGGTACATGTCTTCCGTAAAAACTTAATTTCTTTAAAAATATTCAAGTGCTTTTAATCAAATGTATAGGTACCTATAAACAATATTTGTATTAAAAAAACTATACAAAATGGAGTTCCTATATACAATTTTAAACCGTTTAATGATTAGGCCTATAAAAAGTTACGAATAAAGTTTACGGTGGCGTATTTGATAGGTGACGGGCTCTTATAAGGAAAGGGCGGTGTATGAGTTAATTAGTAACCATTATTAAATAGAGTTTTATTTGATTTAAGCAATTAAAAAATATTAAACAAATATTAAGTACTTAGTGCTAAGACTAAAAGCTTTGACTTAGTAACGAAAGCTAGAGCTAAGACTAAAAGCCAAAAGCTTATGCTAGGTTTTTATTCAACATAAATAATGTACTCTTTTATTTTGTTAAAGCATTTTCAATAAGACAATTGAAGCAAGAAAACATGCAAATTATTGAGAAGATATTCGGCAATCACTAGCAATCATATCCTCATTCAAAGAAGTCATCTTTTACAATTCTATTACCGCGACTGTCGCTAAGTGTGGCACCTACCCGCGACCAGGTCGCGGATAAAAAATTCTCCGCGACAGGGTCGCGACGACCAGGTCGCCTAGCGTAGCCTTAGCCTAACTGACATAGACATAACTTATTATTTCGGTTTCAACTTATTTTAGTACATCTTTCTATTTTATAACTTCTACCTTCGCGAATGTGGATAATATTTATAAATGAATCATAACAACAACATAAACATCATAGTTAACTGCAATATGCAAATAAATACATAACAATAACACAGCATAAGCACAATAAGCAGAAATATAATATACTTTAGATAATCAAATGTTACTTACATTTGTTACTTACATGTGTATTATAACCATAGAATATAAGAAGTACATAATTCATACTTAATAAGTGAAAACAAATGATGGTAAGACTTATAACCCTTCTACGTTGCCAGATGTATAATCAACTGGACTACGTGTCGATCAAAATTAGGGAGACCTAAAACCTTCGAAAATGATACACATCAACTCCTGCTCCCGGAAAACTGTCGGAAATAACATGTAACCGCATTTTTATAGCGACCAGCAATCGGCTCATAAGATATTTTAACGGTTGCTATTAAACAAAATCATCCAATAAAATTTGTTTCTAACCGTCCGCCTATCAGTCTCGGAAAACACCTGCTTGCTTTTATTACGGCACGCACAATTTGTTAATTCAGATCTTAAAGACTTTAACGATAGGTTGTAAACGAACTCGTTTAGTAAAACTTGTTTTTAAGTATTCATCTACACATGGATAAAACCCTAGTTTACTGGCGATTATGATAATATAGCTTCTTAGAATTAACGGTCAATTAAAAACTACGCAAATTAAACATGTTTTATGGATGAAAACATTTTAATAATGCATGAATTAAACAATCTTTAACGCATGACTTGTTTAAGTAAAGATTTTTTAATATGACTGGAAAAATAGAAATATTCTTCAATTGTATTTGTAAATTATGTAAAAATTAATTCATTTTTGTTACTGTGTAATTGTTATTGCTATTTTAATAATTTCTATTGATAATCATTACACGCGAATTAATTCATACCAGGATACACGAGTTACATTTGAAGTAGTCTACATCGGTCGAACCAATATAGGGTGTTTTAAAAGTCTTAAAACGGAATATATCTCAAATGTACGAGTCTTGTGGGATAGAAATAAATGCAGTTGTTCACAGCCATAAAAGAACCACTTTCTGGTGAGTTTAAACTTTTTCTGTGCCATCTTGGATCCGACATTTTACATTGAACTTAATTTTTTTTAAATGGGAAGGTAGTGGTGTAACACATGATTTTAATGTAAACTTGGTAGAAAAAACGATGGTAAAATCTGCTTTTGTATATCTAAATTAGTTTTAAAGTTATCGTCAGTTAATTGTGCTGACGTGAGTCAAAATAATCAAAGAAAAACGCATTTCATTCTACTTAAATTCTTTTACAACTTAAAAAATTATTTGTTTAAAGTTATTAAATTGTAAATAATGCCATAAACTTTGTTAACAAACATGATTATAGCAAAGAAATAACTAAAAAAAATTTGTTTGAATGTGATTTCAATTGAAAGAAGTTATTTTCTTCTTCTTAGTCATTCTTTTTTTTTCTTTTCTTAATAACCTTACTGTTTTGAATTTAAATGAATTATTATTAGAAAAAATCTTCTTATATTTTTTTGACTTGCAAACTTGTTTTTCAATCATAGTTTTGTCTTTCTAAGTTATTTCATTGTACGAAGTAAACACAAGGATTTAAAAAAATATACATTTCAACGACTTTTGAACTCAATGCTAACATTAGTTGTATTACATTTTGAAAGTACTTATACTTATTCAAAGTGAGTAGGCATGAAAATTGAATTGTGTGTTTACCGAGTTAAAACCCCCTCAGTAAAGGATGATGGCCTAGCAGATAGGTTTGTTGTTTTTAAATAGTACCTATTTTTTAACGTATTTCTGAGTGTAAATAATTAGTCTGGCTGTGATATTTCACGTGAGCTTACTATTAAAAAATAATAATGATTAGTAGTGTTTCAAATGTTTAAAGATGAAATTATATTCAGTTTTCCGCTCAAATAAAGTTGTTCACAAATAATTTACGTCCGCCCTTGTTATAATTAGTTAATAGGGTAACTGTTTGTGTTAATATAGGCTATATATAAAATTTACTTTGAATGAAACCAATCAGGAGTGTGTGGTACGTGACAGAGGCTTGTTATTTAGTCTATAAAGTCGGTACACATGAAAGGGAGATATTACATTGATGTTTAACAAACATTGGTTTTACCCTACAGTTTTCCTTATACTACATTGTACAGCTATGAATTCTACAAAGCGGTCCGTCACAGATAGTTCTGGTACACCATGTATATTTATTAAAATGTATATTTCCATGAAATGCTATTCAAACAACTTTCTAGTAACATTACATACAAATATTGTATAAACTCCAAAAAATAAAAGCTTTGTAAAGCTGAGTAGTATAACATAGGACTACAATATGTGGGACACTGTAAATTGAATCCACAGTTTGTTTAGCAACAAAGTAATAATTATTTCTCTCCGACACGTTTACTAACTGCACAGCCTGAAAATCTAGCCTCCGACACGCGTACCAACAAAGTTTATTGTTTGTAGGATTAAGTACTTTCTCTTGAAGAAAGAATAAACAGATTTAAAAAACGAAAGCACTCGGGGGACTACCAACAAAAGTGAAAACTCGAATATACTTCCAAAAACTCATGAATATAAATCGATGGTTTTATGTTTTAATAATCCAAAATGTTATCTTTAGTTTTATCTTGCTCTATTTGAATTGAAATCTACGAAATAAACAATAATTTAAACATGATTGCTGTATTTCGAGGAAGGCTTACTTTATTGTAATTGTAATATATTTTGATAAATATTAAAGTTTGTAAGATAATTTGTATTAAAAGTATAACAAACTAATTTTAGATTATAACTATACTGAACAAACACTTGTTTATTTAATATAGATTGATGAACCAAAACAATTGTTTCTTGTTACATTCATTGCCATGCCATAGTAACCAATTTGATGACGCTTTTTCCTTAGGTCTACACGTATTTTATATTTGTCATTGTCATAGCAACCAATTAATAACACTTTTTTCGTTACACATTACATTTTCTATTTGTTAACTCCTGCCGCAAACCGCGGGAGGAAATGACCAAATGAATTGTAGTAGTAGGGTTGCATCATCCGTTTTTTGTACGGGCAATTTATATTTTTTTTATTTATTTATTATTTGTTTATCTGTATCCGTGGAACAAAGCCTACAAAAATGAATGTATTGTCAGAATATCATAGATAGACCTATAGACCATGTTTCATTTCCTGTGAAAAAATAGGTTCTACAATTTTATTTTACTCAATTTTCTAAACCAATCTTTTAGAAATATTTTATAAATAAAACTATTTAAGATACTACAGCGTTGGAAATATAAATCGCCAAAAGTGCTCGGTACTAGGGTGAGCTCGGCGCCGCCTTCTTGGTGTAGAATCCCGCTAACGGATCGGCTTCACCGATCGTCTCCCATATCCTATCTAGGTTTTATACTATGTAATCATTGACTTGGATCCATCCAATATATTCACTCTCCAAACCCATTGGTTAAAGATACACTGTTTCACGCACAGACCTTCGTTGTGAGGTGTTGGGATGTCGTTAAGTTTGATTCCGGTTACGTTTAGACACAGGGAAATACAGTGACAGAACAAGCTGGTAAGGAAGCCAGGTACCAAGACGTGGAGTCTTATGTCATCCGACTTTGTGTACATTTTGAAGCGAGCCTTATTTAGACAGTCTAAAGAAGAGTGGTTAGCAGTAAAAGAAAACTCTAAGAGATACGATCCATGAATATCTTCATAACCGAAAAAGCCGTCGAGAGTGAGTGGTGGTTTCTCGTATACGCATAGGCCATTAAATGCTAACCCTTGGGTTATTAATGCGGCAAGTTGACCCACCTCTTAATCAGTACTGTTTTGTAATGTATTTCCATCGAGTACCTTCTTTTATAGTGTGACAAATTATAGCATGTCCGTAAGAAGTTTCGTCTACCGAATTGCATTAAGAAGATACTGGGGGATGAAACCCAGGCCGTTGCACGGTTTGAATGTGATTGTTAGAATTTAGAGGTACTTGTTTTGTCCAGACTATCTATTAGGCCAGTTAAATAAGACCGGGGAGGGGGATCCGTAATTGTTTTAATTTTTTTAAAGCTGGAAATCGTTTTGATGGCTTTTTTGACAAACAATTTAATATCCTACTTTTGCACCATCCACCACTGGAACATAAAAGGGGGGGGGGGAGCACGGAATTTGCCGAATGTTTCAAGTTTTTTCCTTTTAACTCCTAAAGGATGCATTCAAGATAAAATGTTACATCTATATAAATTAAAGATTAAACATTTATTGGTCGATTGACTTTAAATCAATGGTAAAAAATTACGGTTTATTTCACTGAAGGCTTTTTTGAACCCTTCCTTTGAAACTCGCGGCATGTGGTTGTGTAACCCTAGTATATTTAAATTTGATTTAAAAAAAAATCGATTAAAAACGATTTAAAACTTTCCAACATTTATTTCCAAAAACGGCCCCACAATAGTCTTCTTCAACTGGCCTGTTGTATTTTGTAAAATAGTTTTAGAAGTGTTATGAATTAACTATTAAATTTATGAGTGTATGTATGTTGCATTTGTTTTATTTAACAGGTTTTTCCAGACGATGATGACCACTTAGAATTTTCGCCTTTATATAATAACAACATAAAAATCGATCAAAAGATTGAAATGGTTTTAGTAAAAGGCAAAATATTTATACGATTTGTAACCAGAGTTGCTAGGTGTTAAAATGTAGAGAGAAATTGATTTATTTGAATTATTAATTGGGGTTGAAAATTTTGAATTATTGTTCGCTGTGCTATCTGGACTAAATTGAAAAAGTTTTTCACTTTGTGACTAGGCGTCCAATGTTGAGAGCAATCAGAATAGGTTGGTTTAATTTGTTGGAGTTAACAAAGGATAAATATTTCAGTTATTTAAATGGTGAGGGCTTGGTGCGGGATTGCAGGATATCTCGGGCAGGCCTGGCTGTACAAGTAGAATTTTATTCATGAATTCTCTGCGTTTTTTTTTTTTTTTTGTGCTGTTTGGGTTCATTTTTTTATGTTCGCAATTATTATTACAAATTTTTAAGTATAGTTTGTGTTACTTGTATGGATGGAAATAATTTAAGTATTTGTTTTTTCTTATTAGTACAGTTTCAAAGGGTAGTGTACCGAACGGGCATACAAAGTGACCTGTGACAGTGTCTTAATGCAAGTCAGGAAGGTAAAAACTGCCAAGTGTGTCTAGATGTTTAGGTATAATTGATATTAAACAGTTTTGTATATGATTTTATTTGAATAGAGCATATTTTTCTTTCATTCATTGTACAGAGTGTTTCGCAACTTTTCTACCAAATGTATCATGTTACTCAACAGGTCAATACTAGCCAATAATACAACATAGCATCCGTCCTACTCGCTTAATTTAGAAGTTGTCTGCCTGTATGCGATTTAAAAAAATAAATATAACCTCATGAATGGTTTAAGATAAATTTATGTAACTCGGCATGAAAGTCCATCACATTGGTTTTCACAAATGTGGAACATTTTATTTTGTTGAAGTTATATTTTTCAAGATGGCGGCGGTCAAACTTTTAAAAGTTAAATAACTAAAAAACAAACTAAATTTTAAGATACAAAAAATGTAGACAATTTAAAAAAATCTTATTGCTGTCATCTTGAAACGGATAACTTCAGCAACATCAAATTTTGTAGATTTATGTAAACCAATGTAATGAACTTTCATGTTGAGTTATGTTGCTGAAGTTATCTGTTACAAGATGGCGAGGTCAAGATTCGCTTTTAAAATATCTACGTTTTTTGTATCTTAAAATTTGTTCGTAAAATCTTTAGTTTTTTTAGATATTTTACTTCGAAAAGTTTGAATCGCCTCCATCTTGAAACAGGTAACTTCAGCAACATAAAATGTTTGAATGTCCATGTCACTAATGTCTGGTGGATCTGATTATTAAGATTGTAAAGTGTAGGCCTATTCCTTTCTTTCGTTTGTAGCCTACCTTAAAAGGAAAAACATAACCATTGTAAAATTTCTGTCAGTCAGTAAATGACAGTTGATTTTCTTAAGAAAGAATACAGTGTTTGCAATGGCACTTTGAAGGTGGCTGGTAGTAAATGATAAAAAATATTTGGTTGTTAACTACTTGGTACCAGTGACAACATAGTGCATATTAATTTGTTTCTACTACCATGCTCATGGATTAATATTTTTTTCTATTTAAAAAACGGTACAGTAGAACTCCAGTTATCAGAATCAATTGGAACCGGACCCCATTCGAATAATCAAAAATTTGGATAATTGGATTTTTTTGAAAAAAGGGTCTATTTTAACCCTTTCGGGACTGTCTTCGCGTTTACGCGTCTGGAGTAAACTATCCGCACATACTACGGTCGCGTATACACGTTTTATAACTTTAACTTTTGAGTACTATCATCGAGTTAACGCGACTAATATAATTCTTTTACTAGCATTTACTACAAGCTATTAGCTTTAAAATGAACTATTTCGACTATCGATAGGAGGTACTAACTAACAGTAGAAAATAGAGAAAATAAAATCATTTTGCCAGACCTCGTTTACTAGGTTTTGTCGAAACCTATTTTGTAAAATAAATTAGGAATATATGCTTTATTCAAAAATGAAATTTTATTATAACAACTTGTAGAGAATAAATCATAAAATTGAACTGTATACTTGAAAATGTTAAAATAACCTTATTTTATAAATATATTTCACTAAATTACGAGTAAAACAAACCTCTCGATGAACCTACGGTAGTCTGAGCATGAATTAGGATTTAGACTATGTTAGTACCGAAAAGGTTAATTAATTACTGTATGTATGATGAAAATGAGAGACAAAACTTCTGTATTTTTAAATAAAAAGAGCCTTTAATTAACTAAATGAAAAGGTAACACTTTTACATGTTAAACATTTGTACATAAATGAATATCATTGAACATCTCACTCAAAGTAAACTGTTTGACTGTATTAATCCGTTTGACACATGGCGCCTACAGTAGCTTGGCGGAGGGAAGGACAATCGCGCGCGTAAATAGAATCATTATTTTGAGAATCGCAGTACTTTTCCGTCTTCATTTTTTTCTGAAATTCTGAAAGCGATTTCGATAATCAGCGATTATTATAGTTGGAGTTCGGATAATTTGAGTTTTACTGTACTTGTACAAGTAAAACTTAAATTTCTTTAGTATGCTTGCATGTTTTATTAAGTGTAACAGCATTATCAATAAATGTATTTAAATAAGCTTTCAAATAATGGAATACAACCGATTTGAAAACGACATAATTATTTCAATACCTAAATTGGCCCACACACGATCAATTTAACTGCGTAGTTAATCAAGCGTGACATCATGTCTGAGAGATAAACTGTGGAAACTGCGCAGTTCTGGCTGATTTTTACTCAGGCTCTTGGCCTGCAGGAGAGACTTTACTTTGCACCGATAAACTGCGCAGTTTGCACAGTCTTGTTTAGTCGTTTCTAGCCACGCACGTCAAACAACGTTGTTTTATAGAGTTAATTTACTTCATTATTGCCGACAGCTGTGTGACATCCACTTCATCGTCTGCACCACTTAGGAAAAACACTATAACGAACGACTATAATGAACGAAAAAACTGTCAGAACTGAAAACAGAACTGAGAAGGAAACTGAAGTAGTCCACACACCACACAGTTCACACAATTGTGCAGTTTTATTTGCACAGATAAACTGCGCACTTAGACTGATAGTGTGTTGGCCCCTTAATAGATACTGAACCGCATTCATCTTATCTTATGTTTGTGAAAGGATATTGGAATGTTATTGTAAACATGAATATTCAAACCTTAATTTTATTTTCTTAGTTTGTGTAAATATTTATATCCTTTTATACCTTACAGTATTTACTTAGTTGTATGTATTAAGTTTATTCTGTCTGTAAGTACTCTTTAAAAAGCTGGCCAAAAGGAAGATAGTATTGAAAGCTTATTTATTAAGAAAGTTTTCAGTGACATTAATTTGACACTTCCTAAATTATATAATTTTAGAGACATAAACCATGATATTTTCTTAATTTTTGTACAACTACAAAATGTCATTTTCCATATTATTTTACGTCATTGTTGTTGAAATTAAACATGTCTTTAAACTTAACAAAACATGCATTCATAGTTCAAAAAATTTCAGTTTAACGTACAAGTACTGTTTATACACGTAAGTTCAACGTGTGCAAGTATATACTCTGTATTTTAAAGCACGCTAACCCTAAAACGTGCCAATATCAGAACTCAAATATATTTTACTGTTAATTTTGGGAAATAAAGATTAGTAAAAAAAAATAGTTTTAAAAACTGCCATGTAGCGTAACATTTTAAAAGGCTTTATGTTAGAATATCAGAACAATTTGTTTTATAATTTTTCGATTCATAGTTTTCAACATATTCCAAAAACCGTTACTAAAACCCCATCTCCCTAAGATACCATTCTCTAAATACAATACGAGGACTGTGTTTCGAGAGGTGTAATAACACTTCAAGGTAGGAAAGTTTCTCTCTCTCGCTTTGCTCTTGAACTTGACCCACTCAACAGGTTCATGACTAATGTACTTCCTTGAATGGCCAATACTACGTCTGCACCGATGTCAGTCAACATTAGGAAATGCTAGACTTTGTCTTGACCTTCGGCTCGAATTAAAAAATAACTTCTTGTTTCTGCGTAATAAACATGATTACAATCAATCTGATAATTTGTGTTTGTATTTGTTGTTTAATACAATAGCTGATAGCGTAAACGGCTTCGTTCCGGTTGAGGATGTACTAAAATGTGGCTAAAGTTACAAATCGTCCTCAAGATGTTTATTCACTGTTTCGTTGGATTATTTTCTTCTCCGAAACATAAAAATATATTTGCTTAGTTATTAAGTCGTTCTGTAGAATAAAAGTAAATGATTTACCGCATTTAAATTAATCAAAAAGTGAACAAAGACACTCTCAGTGATTTTGTTGTTTTATATGCAAGACTCAGTAACAATTTTAAATTTCTTGTAATTTGACGGTAGAGGAGTGTGATAAGCGTTATTGATTATTTACTTGTAAATAATTCCTTAGTTAATAACACCAAATAAATTGCTATAAATCAATGTTTACTAGCAAACAACTTTTTTGGAAATAATACATCGTATTCATTGCAAAAATTTAATTTTTATGTTTATTTGTGTACACAAATTTGCACATACTTGTTTCTAAAAATCATAACCGAACATTTGTTTGCTTTTTAAATTTCGTATTCGACATTTATTTTTAATCAGCAATTTTCAGCACCTTTTAAATTCACGTCTTGTGCATAAAAATGTATTAAAATTTATATTTATTATTGTTTATGCTCGCCATACCGACTATTGTTTATTAAATAAACTTGTTGAACTTACCGTCCAATAGTCCAATATTGGAATATTGGACGGTAAGTTCAACAAGTTTATTTAAAATTTATAATCTTAAATTAATGAACACAATTTAGTGAGTGCATAGAAAAACAAATTTTGAAGTTCCTTGTGGTTAAATATGGTTCTTATGATCAGGGCAGGTAGTAGAACGCGTGTTAAGCATATTATGGATATTTAATGTTAGTGCAATTTATTTCATATGGGTAAAATTTATTTATTATTTCATTTTAAAGGTAGTTACCACATTTCATCCCTTTGACTTAAGTAATTGAATTGCAAATGTTTTTTTTTTTTTTTATATCAATTAACATTATAATAATGCACTATTTTAGCTTTAGCTCTTGCAGGACGTTAATGCAATTTATATTTAATGTATCCCTTTATCCATGTATCGGTAGTTACTCCATTTTAATATCTTTGATTATAGTGTCCATATTCTCTAAAGAATACTGAAATTAGTGAAATCAGTTGAGTAGTTTTTGAGCATACAGAAAAAGTAGGTGTATGAATTATTATTAAATTTTAAGGGCAGAAATCCCATTCCATCCCTTTGACTTAGTAATCAAATTGCAAATGTTTTTTTTTGTATCACTTATGAATAATACTACACAATTTTAGCTTTATTCTTGTAAGAAGTTAGTTCATTTATATTTATTGTATAGGGGTTGCAACCCCAATTTACTAAATAACATTGTGGTAATTGACATGTATAAACACTCTTGGCAATTATATTGACAAACTGTGAGTTTTTTTTAGTAAAATTGGTTTAATAGTTTATGAGTCTATAGAGGACAAAGAAACAAACAAAAAACGTTAATTTGTATATAGAGAAATATAGATTAAGAAAAAAATGTTCAATGATTTAAGAATTAAAAACAATTATGATGTGAAATTAATAGACTATACTATTTTAATATAAAATGGGTTTCTGAATATTTTCGGTCTCTCAAAATAGTTTACTTAAGTTGATAAGAAATAAACCTCAAAATTTTTGCCGCTTATTTAAAGGCAAAAGAAAAAGAAAATTAAAAATTAATATTTTTCGATTGGAAAGTGCCCAACATTTGCTTTGTATTATTACTTTTTTGTACATATCAGAAAAATATTACCGATTTTACCCTAAATATTGTGGGGAATAAATAAACTGTGGAAGGGTGTGGTGGGGGAGTAAAAAATGTTTGTATCTATGGGCCAAAACCTACTATTTAAAACCAACAACTTTCTGTGTATATTATTTGTTTTTAAATAGTAAAATCTGTTGTCTCATTTCACCAGGTTCTTTTGGCTAGCTAGTTTTAAAACAAATTTTATTAAATGCATTATAATTTTATTAAATGTGAAACCTCTTCGGATCCTACTTTGGTTCATTGCACTTGTACGTACTTTTAAAATACTGTACAAATAAATATTGAACATGTAATTTTATGTAATTTTGTTAATATTGAAAAAAAACAGCTTCAGCTACGTGTACACTTACTACTCGCCGCTCGTAAAACACAACTGTATCGTAAAGATCTAGTCTTGCAACTCGTATCGTATGTCTCGAGCAACTGTCATGTAATTTGACCTAGAGATTTCAAAGAAGGAATGCTGTACGCCAGGATGTAGGAAAATACCCAGAGACCGGACAGAAAACTGTTGGCAGAAAGTTTATTGGTGTGGTTTTAAGTGACGACTACTAACTCTTGTTGCGAACTATATACTCATTTCAAGAAATTCTCTGAACAGTTGTATTTAATTTAATCACATTAAACCACTTTATAACAAAGTAAACTTCAGTTTTTACCATTCAACTACGATGGCTCTCGGTTATATTTCAGTTTTGCACTACGTTGGAATAGATCAATTTGAGCAAACATTTTGCTAAACCTACCATCCGCTATTGCGAAAACTAATACTTCATTTGTAGCTATTAATGTACACAAATATAACTTTACTCCCGTGTGTCTATACATTCCCTAACTTAGTGAGTTTAGTGGTAAACATATTTTTTCAGCTAAAAACAAGCAAATAATACAACGTCCTATCTCGCTCTGTTTTCTGTCTGTCCGTCTGTATGTGATTTTTACAAATACCTTAATATCTCAGAAACTTTTTAAAATAGGGAATCATGAAAATGGGTTTGAATATTCATCTAAATAAGGTATATTTTACTTTAAAAATTTGATTTCCTGCAACAACATGTTTAAAAATGGAGGCAATTGAAAATTGACAATGTTAAATATCTAGAAAAATATATATTTTAAAAAAAAGACACCCAATTGTGTGACTGTTTTAAGACAAATCCAACTATATATGGTTTTTAATAATCGAGTCATAAATAATGAAGATAACTCAAATTTAGTGGTCGAATGTAGGGCTTTTTATTACTATTTCATTAATATAACCACCCGAATAGTAATCCATTATCTATGATTCAATTATTAAAAACTCCAAACCGTTGGATTTTTCTCTAGTCTAACATTTGGGGCATTCCACCATGAAACTGATTTATTTAGTTTTTCAAGCTATCATAACCATATTTTTTTTAAGAGCTGGTATAAGTAAGAATTAACTTTTGTCTCATTTTCAAGTCCCTTTCCTCCCCTTGGGGGGGGGGGGCACTTTTTTGTGAAAAAAAGCATTTACTATGGCATGCCTAACTCAAGAACTATGAAAGATAGGTTCAAAGTTGTTGTTTTTTTTTACTTTGTCCTATAAGACATTGTCTGTAACGGCCTCTAGTATGGAATTGCTATTTTTTATATAATTAAAAAAAACTTAGTTTGTTCATTAAAATATTTTTAAAAACTAAAAATTATCATAAATTTGAAAAAATATTTACAGGTAACATTTCACCTATTCTATGCTAGAGGCCATAGAATGAAATGTTATCTTCAAAATAAAAAAAAATCAAGAAGTACTCTCTAATATAACTTGAGATATGCCCGCCATAGTGATTCAAAACGCGAAAAAAATTTTTTTTTCGAAAAACAGCCACAAAGGAAAACAAACACCACATCAGTTGCTAAGCAAATCATGCAAGTGTATCTACTTATTATATAAAGCTAGACGGTAACACTGATTCATTGACATTAATTATTTGGCACTTCCCGTAATCGTACCCCCCTCGACCTCATACTTGAATTAAAGCTCTCCACGAGAAACTCTTGGGAAAATTGCCAGAATTTAATATTTTTAAATTTTTGAAGCACCTTTTGGGCGGGAAATGTTTTTCCGATTTTTTCAATTTCTTCATTTTCCCACTTTGAGAGCGTTTTGTAAGAAAACGGTACGAGATAGCAAAAAATGTTAAATACAAAAGTTGTAGACAATTTTATTTCAGACGAACGATTTTTCACCAGATTTAAGATCCAATCATCCATTTAGCCGCTATTCATCCGAGAAGGGAAGCTCCGCCCAACGTTCTTAAAGCTAGCCGATTTCACTGATTCACTGACATTAATTATTAGGCACTTCCCGTAATCGGACCCCTCTCAACCTTATACTTGAATTAAAGCTCTTAGGGTGGCATGCCCCTTGTTTTTCTTTTTTTTTTTTTTTGCATAATGTGCAGTTTTCTAGATATTTAACAATGAACATTTTCAACTGCCGCCATTTTTAAACGGATTGTTCAGGAAATCCATTTTTTACTTAAATGTACCCTATTTAGAAGAATATTCATAAACGATTTCAGATATATATAGGCCTACCTTAAACCGGTTCTGAGTTATTAAGGTTTTTATAAAAATTACATTCTGACGGACAGACAGAAAACACAAAGAGTTAGGACACATGTTATTTTGTATTATTTGCTTGTTTTTAGATGACAAATAACCCCGTAGAATTTCGTGCAGTTGCAGCTGGACACCCTTTATCATTAACCTTGACCAAAGCTTAATAAATTAATTATGCATTCTGGTGTTTCTAGATACACAGAATAAAAACATTTAGGGATTAAATATGAAATAGAAATGGTAAATAATTTACATTTGATAAAAACAGCCAACATTAGAAATATTTCGATCACTCAACTGAACTAATCTGGCAGCCTCGTATTATGGACTTGCAACCCGGACGTTGCCCTCGGATCAGAAGTTGCCCCCACGGCAGAAGCCCTTATGTGGATTTGAACCGGGTACTTTTACGGCATTTTAAGTTTTGATCGATTTTGGGCGAACCAGACGGCTATAAAGTCGTGTAAAAAACAACGAAATGTGCATAATAATCTCCTACATTTATTCTTTTAAATACCATCCAACAAAAGATTAATTCTATAGAACGAAAAATCCAGTAACGAATTTAACTTCTGTTAAAAATAAACGGTATCAGTTAACTGACACAAACTTTCTCCCAACTTACTGTAGTCAAAATAATATTGTTTTTAATCATTTTATTTATTACTTTTTAGAACAAAACAAAAAAATAATATTCTACCTACTTCAATCGTATAAAAAAATTATTGTCCCAGGCGGGATTCGATCGTGCGACCTTTGAATTACTGGCCGTGCTCGCTACCGTTGTGCTACCCCGTGCGGCCGTCGCCGCGATGCTAGATTGACAACATAAACTTGTTTATTTTTTAAAATTTCCCCATAATTATAAAACGCCGAAGTTTTGATAAAAGCGGGTGGTGTCATTTTGTTCGGCATATTAAGCACTATAAATACTGAAAATTTGATCAAAATCGTTAGAGCCGTTTTTGAGAAATTTGCATTTTTGTCGTTTTTTATGGGTTTTTAGGTTTAAATTACCCTTAAAAATTAAAAATTCCAAAAAATGAAAAAAACTCCTGGAGATATTAGGGTTTAGTACCTACATACCAAATTTCATGAAAATCGGACCAATAGTGTCCTCTCTGGTCGTGTATACATACTGACAGACTGACAGACAGACACCACGTTAAAAACACTTTTTTGTTTTCAGGGAGCACCAAAACAAAAAATTCCACTAAAAATATTTTTGGGTTCAGGGAGCACCAACACAGATAATTGCACTAAACAATTTTTTGGGGTTCTGGGAGCACCAAAACAGATAATTCAACTGAAAATTCAAATTCGAACATTTTTACGAAAACAATACTTTCTCCATATACTACGTATAGGGTGGAGAAAGTAAAACGTGTTTTTGGAGTTTTTGCTAAGGAACTCGTCAGAGTGACCTATAAAACCAATGTATGAATCAAATTTGGACCAAATCGGACGTAAAATGCGTTCGTTAGAGTGCGAACTTATATATAACTTTTGTGGTATTTTCCATTCCTGCTAATAAGAACTGTTCTTTCTGTTCCTTACTTATGTTCTTAATTTGTTGAATTTCCATACTAAAAGATGAACTAGCAGTGACTCTTATGTTGAGACCTAAGGTTGGAAGTGGTCAATGAGCACTGATCATGGTTCCCAGAACAGGTTATGATGCCAGTAAAAATTGTAGGCCTCTATATATATATATATTATGTATATAGTTATAAGTGCATAAAATAATATTAAAAATAAACCTCTTTAAGACAAATAAACTATAGCTTTCTATATTGCCAACACATATTGATTATTAAAATATCTAATTATAACTTTTCATGACATAAGAAACGACAACATTGGCAAAAAGTAGCTTTACGGATGCGTTTTTGTAGAATTTAAAAGATAAAACCTACCAAGGCTTGCGACCGTTAGCCACAATCTGACGGTAATCAGAAATACAAAAACGCTTTAAGCAGATCCCTTTTCTGGTAGCCAACCTTCCCGAAGGAACACGCTGACAGGATCAGCCGTCGTAAACGTGTCCTCTTGATTGTAGGAATGCACAGATAACCAAAGTCCCAAGGTCCGGCTTGCTCGTCTGCTATGAAGTAAACAAATTGAGAATCCACCTGAAGGTTATAATATCAGTAATTACAGCTACACCTAAATACTTTGTTTACTTTAAGTTATGCGTTTTTTTGTTTTTAACGCGTTTACGTGACTTTCTGCGCTAGTTCCTTGTTTACGTCGAATTGGTTGTTTCGCAATTGTTTCATGCAAACCGTTTAAGCCCACCAGACTGGTAAACTGTTGTTGATAGACTATTCATTGTAGACATTGGAAAACACTTTAAACATTCATTTCAGAAAAGTAGGCTATGCTTTCAAAATGTATTGCATTAATAATAATCATGATAACATTTATTTAAATTTTGTAAATCAGTATTGTAATATTTAAAGTTAATAATACCAGTTTATATTACTATATTTATTTTTCCTGTGGTTTATAATGTTCACTAAACTAAATTGTTGAAGACAACTTTACTAAGTTTTATCTGGTTCATAATATAAGTTTGGATATTTCGATTACAAACTTTTTAAATGTTACAATTTTATAATTGTTGTTGAAATAATTTTTTATGCTTTATAACAATTTGTTTAACGTTTAGTTTTATTGTATTACTTTACCAGTTTTTTTTTAAGATTTATTTGAAGAGTCACATATAAAGCAACTATACCCTCCCTATATTATTATGACACATATTAAAATTGGAAACATTTGAAAAAGTAAAAAAGTTGATTTATTCATGTGATCTAAAAAAGAATAAGGTTATGACATTATAATATTAAAACATTTGAAAAAGTAAAAAAGTCGGTTCATTTACAAGTGGTAGTCAACCAGCTTTTATACCTACTGCCCCACTTTTGCATCTCTGTTAGTTGTAAAATTGTCTAACCGCCACCGGTCCCAAAGTAGTTGTTAAAGAAGGGAAGTTACGTACATTACTTTATACAATAGTTACAGCAAGTTAAAGCTTAGATGAAATTGTCCTAATTAATCGGAATTTCCATGAAAATATCATAGTATACAATAATACGTTTGCTTATGCTTCGCTGCGGAGTTTGGTGTGCGAAGCGAGCAGAAGACCGGTGCACTTTAAATTTGGTATGAAAATGATAAGATCTTTCAAACCTCCTTCGTAGCAAAAAAACAACAAAAATACGCAAAACTTGATTACGTAGTTTGGAAACATGACGCACTGTTGTCAACAGGAAGGGCGATACGCAAATCTCTGGCACACTTTTAGAAGTACTTTCACCAGTTACTTTCCACCGCCATTTTCTTTTCATTCGTTTCACTTTCTTTGGTATAATTTTCTCCAACATAATTCAAGTTGTTCAATTTGGCAACAGGTCTGACATTAAAGGCTCAAATTTATGTGGAATGGTCGAAAAGAAAGAAAACGGCTCCACCAGATGTTCTGATCGAGCTAGAAGAACGAGGTACGAACAGTTTTCGCTACCAGCTTGACCTTATACAGAGTAGTTGAAAGTGATGCAAATACAGTGAATCTTGAAACGTGGTTTTTTAATTATTTGTTTAGTGAAATGAAAGAATATAACAAAACAAAAGTTTTTTTTAAAGTTCCGATACCTGAAACAATCTATGATATAAAAATTATATATTACAGTACATAGGCCTAATTATACTAATTCGACCAAGCATCTGAACCGTTGACGTTATTTGAATAAATTTCAAAAATGAAGCTTATCCGTTTTAGGGTTTCGACCAAATATTTGGGAAATTTATCTACTCACGAAGGCGCTGAATAGCTGCCTATGTGTACGAAATATATTAGTAGAATGTGTTTGCACTTCACCTTCCAGCCCCGGCGCAGGCGTTGCTTCATTCCATAGGAAAGAAGAGAGAGCTATAATAGTATAATAATTGCAGTCACACTTATGGCAAGACCTAAGGTCAGCAATGGTCAATGGCCACAGATCATAGTCCCCAGAGCACGTTTTGGGGAGTAATTAAAAATTATATGTACATAAGAGTGTATATATGTGTTCGCACTTTTACTGATATTTTACATCCGATTTTAGAGTTTACTTTAGATTGTTTTTGTAAAATTTGTAGTTTAACTAGAAACTATTTTTTGTTTGTTTAAGTTGATAGTTTTTCTAGATATTTAACATTGACAATTTTAAACTACAGCCATTTTATGATGGATTGTGCAAGAAAAAAATATTTTAAAAGTAAAATGTACCCTATCTATATCAGTATTATAGTACCCAGTTTCATGATTATATCTTAGATCGTTTCTGAGATATTGATGTATTTGTAAAAATCACATACAGACAGAAAACAGAACGAAATAGGACACATATTATATTATTTGCTAGTTTTTATTTTATAAAAAACCCCGTAAAGTTTCGGACAGTTAGTTGAAGCTGAACACCCTGTATATATTTTCTGTTTATAAAGGTTAGAATTCATTCTAACTTCAAATGTGATTTTATCAAATGTTTCAATCGAAATATGTATATATATTATAACAGGAGATATAGTAAAGTTAAACAGAACCAGTGTGCCTAAGATGACTGCTAAACACAAACTTAACCTAGAAATTAGAAGCAAAAATAATCATTTCAAAGAACGAAAACAGCTGAGAATGGAAATATTAAAGTAAACAGCTGATCATGTAAAAACCTGATCTTTACTCAGCTGATTTATGTATTTCAAATTGACAAATAGTATTTTAGAAACTGTTTAGAGGATAAAAGTTTCTTTAAAATTATTTTCATTATTTTTCACCAACTTGAAGCCAAGGTCTTTTACTTTCTCACTATACTATATAGTATAGAGAAAGTATAGTGATCGCAAAAAAAATCGATGTTGAGATTTTTGTGGAAATATCAGTTTTGGGACCAACTGAGTCCAAAAAAGTGGTTTTTACAAAATATCTGTCTGTATGTCTGTATGTATGTCTGTATGTATGTCTGTATGTATACAAAGCAAGAGAGAAAACTATTCGATCGATTTCAACCAAATTTGCACCAGACATGTCCAGTACGCCTGTATAGATGCACGAAAAAGGGTTTTGAACAATTTTGAAAAACAACCCCCTTTTTGGCCAAAAAAACCCCAAAAAACAGTTATTATTTTTTTATAAAAAAACGGCTCTAACGATTTTGATAAAATTTGGCTTATTTGTAGCTTTTAATGTGCCCTACCATATAAAAAAACCCGCATCTTTCTAAAAATTCTCGTTTAGCGAATAATAATAATAATAATAACTTATTTTTGGGGGTTTTTTGGCCATAAAGAGGGTTGTTTTTCAAAATTTTTCAAAACCTTTTTACGTGCATCTATAAAGACCTAATTGACGTGTTTGGTGCAAATTTGTTCGAAATCGATCTAATAGTTTTCTCTCTAGCTAATAATAATAATATTTATTAGTTAATCGCCTACTTTAATAAAAGTATACAAAGCTAGAGAGAAAACTATTCGATCGATTTCAACCAAATTTGCACCAGACATATCCAGTACGCCTGTATAGATGCACGAAAAAGGGTTTTGAACAATTTTGAAAAACAACACCCTTTTTGGCCAAAAAAACCCCAAAAAATCAGTTTTTATTTTTTTATAAAAAAACGGCTCTAACGATTTTGATAAAATTTGGCTTATTTGTAGCCTTTAATGTGCCCTACCATATACAAAAACCCGCATCTTTCTAAAAATTCTCGTTTAGCTAATAATAATAATAATAACTTATTTTTGGGGGTTTTTTGGCCATAAAGCGGGTTGTTTTTAAAAAAATTTCAAAACCTTTTTACGTGCATCTATAAAGACCTAATTGACGTGTTTGGTACAAATGTTTTCGAAATCGATCGAATATTTTTCTCTCTAGATAATAATAATAATATTTATTAGTTAATCTCCAACTTTAATAAAAAAACTCTCCTACCCCACCCTACAAGTCACAGTGATTCTGTTTAGTAATTTAAATGTGTTTGTGAGAAAGTATGTGCCAGTTCCTGGTACCGTTTATTTATTAATAAATAGTACACATTAACGTGCCTAGACTTTAAGGAATGGCACTTTAAATTATATATGTGGATGATATTAGGTTTTATGGATATTAGCTTTTGTAATACATTAATAAAGTAGCCAATGTGCAAATCTATAAGCTACGGAAACGAGGTGTCAAGGTTATAAGCTGGTTTCACGTCATTGGCAATCCCTTTAAGAACAGACCGCTTTGACAAAGGACTTAAGTTAAGTCTCGTTATGTAGTTTTCTTAACGATTATTATATTCATTGCTTTTTTGAAAATTATTTTATTTTATTACAGCCATAGGGCCTTAGAAGCTGGTCGCTTCGCTCACCAACCAGTTTTAATTTTGAATATTCAATTAATTCAATTCACAATTATTATAACTTCAACCAAGTATAATTTAATAAAATTTTCAATGAATAATTGTTTTTAATTTTGAGAAGAACTTGCTGACATTTTCTTTTTGAAAAACCTTGTATTCTTGCCAAAGACAATGGTTGAAGTTTTCTAAAGCGTAGTGCAGGATGTCGCTTAAAGAAGAGACTAGCCACTTTATTCCTGTGGTTCTTTCTCATATTTGCAATAATTGTTCCTAACTGCCAGCTGAAAGACAATTCTCCTTAGATCCCTTGCAATAAGGGCGTAGTACGAGCGCACCATAATTCGACAGTAAAACCTGACAGTTATTTCTCAAGTTCAGTGGGCAAAAGTGTTTTACTCAACAAAGGCACATTTAGTAAAGTTTGAATGTCTTCCAACATAGTCTTTTAAAGTTGAGCTGCGGAACATTAAATTAAAAAGCCAATTTCTTTATTCTTAACCTCTTTCACGGGTTCTTTCACTTTTATTGTTTCCCATTTCTTACGTTGTGACATTCTGTAAGAAAAAATAGATTTCTAAATAATGTTATTAATATTGCACATTAGGCGCTATTAAGGAACACGTGGTGGGCGACTCTTTAACAAGACAACGTGAGGGACACTTTTGAATGTTTTTGCCCTAGGGGTCATCCGACTCCTCTTAAGGAAAGTTTAAAATGTGTATTTGTTGTTTTTAGAGGTAGTTATCTTATTTTCAACCTTAGCAGTACGTAACAAAATGTAAAACTCATTTACTTTTTATGTTTTATAAGAAATAAATGTACAAAATTTCAGCTTTAAGGAAAGTAAACAAACCAATATTTATTGTTTTAGGGGATGTTTCAACCCTTAAAGACAAAATATTTTAAAATCCTTTCTTAGTGCACCTTTAGTGCCTATGAG
>JAGFPH010000046.1:105036-125764 GCA_018207615.1 Philaenus spumarius
TTGTTCTAGTGAAGTACCGGCTCACAGCTTGCAGGCATTAGTCAGTTCGCTAATCAACTGCATGTCCGCAGGTGACGGTAGATGTGGTTTAATGGGTAGTACTTCTCACTTGCATGCAAGTGAGGGGCAAGCCCCATAGTCCCTCTCAGGAGAGAGGTTTGAGAGTTACTGCTGTTTATCCTCCCAAGCAAAAAAACACACAGGGAAAAGGCGCTTTGTTGGACGTCAGTTTCAATTCACACGAGGATGTAAAAAGGGAACTTTTAAACATTTTATTAAATTTTAACTGTTTCCTTATTAAAACAACTTTAAAATTGTAGTAGATGAAAATAGGTTGAATATTGTTGTATTAAATGATTGCTTAAGTTAAACAATAAAATGAGTTTTTCCAGGTCAAAATGTATTAATTTTTAATAAAGTTTATTTCCAATATCGTCTTTTTCTTTAAGATATTACAATACAATCAGCACTGGCGACTATGCGCCGATTTTGTAGACTAAGCACCAGGACGTGTGCTAGCACGGTTGGACGTCTTGAGTGTACTCTCTCTGGAATAAAAGGAATATTTTCTATATATAGTTTTTCTTTGTTGACCCGCTGCTTTTGAATTATTGTTTAAGAGACAATGCAGATAATTTATGTTAGTAAAGCTTTCTTTCAAATTAGAAAAGTTCTCTTACAGATTGTGCCAAATACAGAAAAGCGCTTCTTACTATAATATAATGTATATATATATATATATATATATATATATATATATATATATATATATATATATATATAAAACAGTGTTTGTTCTGACTGACTGACATAGAATCAACGTGAAGCAAAAACTAATTAAGATGACAGTACGAAAACTTTAAGGTTTTCTTAGGTTATTCTCATGGGGTCATAGACGCATATTAAGAAAGAATTTTACAAAAAATATACTTTAAAGCGTAAAAACAGTGAACATTCTGATAATATAGCTGTTCGGATCAAAATATTTGCAACACATGTGTGTTTACATTCATTACCATATCAACCAATTTATCAAATTTAGAATCAGTTTATTGTTCTCCACAACCAACTGCTTTTTTTAGGTTAAATAAACAAACTAAAAGCAAACACAAACAAAAATCAAACAACCAAAAAACATATTGTATTATAATTTAATTTAAACATCTGTTGCTTCATATTATACATACATAGCTGATTTGGATTAAAAATCTCTCATAATGTTTAGGCCTTCAATGAAACAAAACACATTTATTTTGTAACTAATTTGAGAAATTTAGAATCAGGTAATTATTTTTCACAACTTAAATTTGTTTAGGTTAGGTAAAAGCAAACAAAAGGCTTACTGTATTACAAAGTCAAAAATCTGGTGTTACATATTATATTTTATATTGCTTCGGTTAGTTGGTAATAGGCTATAACAATTTGTTTGAAATGTTGATTATTGAATATTTAAATATTAATGGTGAAATTACAAGGTATGTCGTAAATCGAATTATTGGTATTGGTCGTGTCTATTTCGATCTGTCTTACACTAGCCATATAGCCTAGGTCAAAACACAATAGTCATTTCCTTGAAAATATCAGAGTATAAAATAATCTGTTTGCAATGTCTTCGCCACCGGATTTGATGAGCAGGGGCGGAGCTCCTAGTCAACCATAACAGCATAATATACCATTGTATACCATAATAAGTATACAAACGTTCGTACACGGTTATATATAGTTTGTTGTTTGTAGGCCTAAGTTGCTTCTTTTGAAGAACGAAGTAAACAAAAAAGATCCAAAAATATAGAATTTTCAACAACTTCTAACCTCAAAACATATCATAAATAGGCAACATGCTATAACAGTTTGAAAATACCAATCTAACGTTAGTAGGCACTTTGAATTTAATATTTTGTAATTACTAAAAAGGTATTTTACAAAAATAATATTTCTTATAATTGAACACAATTTTTATCGATTTAAAAATCCCCACATAGTTACGCAGGCCTAGATTAAATGTGTTTAAAATTTTTTTCTGAATCTATATCTAATTGATCTCCAAGTGATTTTTCACGTTGCTTATAATTATCCCTATATTTTTGTCGATGAACAATCAATCACTGTTAAGCTGTAAATGAACCTTGAAACACCTGCTATGTAAAAGTCAAGAAGTCAGTTTTATTGTTTCGAATTCTTTCCACAAATAACAGATTATATCAGCTGACTAATGACAGACGGTAAGATACCGTAGACGGACTGGTTTGGCGTGTTGTTGAAACACGTGGACCCATCATGTGACTAGTTTTAAATTTTAACTAAATCCAGGAATAAAACCGTATCAGCCGAGTCACTGACGCAACTTCTTCTAAAATGAGTAGGCCTACACTTTTATTTTAAGACTGAACGTTGTTCAGAGAGCGTTTGCTTATTAATAGTATACATAAATAACTGATATTTACAGTTAAGTTTTGGTGTCCTTTATAATATACTAAAAGTCCTACAGAGCCGTTGACTGGAGGTACAGGGGGCAAGTGCATATTATGGGCCCGGACCTTCAATGGGATCGGGTTCAAAAATATTTTTTTATTAAAATTTTAATTAAAGAGGAAGTTTGTATTATTTTTTCACACAATAAGTACCTCTGAAGTACCAATTTATTAAGAAGTGTTACGTCTTGTATTGACAGTTGACACAAAACATTTTTAGGGTTTTCTCTAAACAAGTAAATGTAGGATATTGTTCTGAACGATTTGTTATTTTACACGACCTTGGTTCCCCCAAAATCGATCAAAACGAGGCAAAGTTTGTTCGATGCAAATCAGTCCTCAACTGTTTCTTGTTCAATGTTTGTGTCATTAAAATCTAATATCTCTCACAAATAGTTTATGATATTTTATCTTAAAATTAGCTCTAGTATGCTCTAAAATGTTGATTTGACAGGCTTTTTAAATTTTTACGGACTACCCTTTTAGAGAGGCCAGGGGGGTATTCTGTACACCAGACCGTTAGAGTTTCCCCAAAAAAAAACTAGACCACAAAAAATTCTGCTCCTATTTATGCTCTGCTTAGTAGTAACACTTTCGTATTACGAGTATTTATAACATATTATATAATTACTATTCTCAATCTGATAAAGTATTATCTACTTGCCAAAAGAAATCACGTGTATCAACTATTCTACACAATTCCAATTCGAGTTTGACATAATTATGAGGTTATGTTGATCAACAGTGCTTAACTAATCACACATTTAGGAAGTTCGCCATTATACAATAAGATAAAACTTAATTCGTCAATTAAGTAGATAAACGTTGACAGTATGGTCGTTAGAAAACTTATGTAAGCATAATTATTGCACATACTGTGAATTATTTCAAATGTTTGAATTTAAAATTTTAATAACAATTCGCGGGGCAGCTTCAGTTAAAAGGGCGACGGCTAGGATGAAAACTCTCAAAGCGAGTTCTTCCGCTGCGATCGGAACGAAGCAGATCGTGAGCCGGGGCTGGAGGCTGAGATGCATTCAAATTCTACTAATATATACTAACACGCAGACTGCTATTCAGCGCCTTCGTGAGTAGACCAATTTCCCAAATAGTTGGTTGAAACCCTAAAACATACAAACTTAATTTTGGAAATTCGCTCAACTCACGTCAGCGTTGCAGCTGCATGGTCTACTTATTTAACACTCCTATAGCAATTTGTTGACATCACTTGAAATTTGGAAATAGCACGATATTTTAATAAATTCTCCCATCGTCGATTGTGTGATACTGGTTATGCATATACTTGTGTTAGTTTATAAACAAATTATCCTTAGTTATCTTACAAAACTGTATTGTCCTTAGGTTAGCATTGCCCCCCCCCCTTTTCTTTTTATAGTTGTTTTCATTTTTACTTCATAATCATTTTCCGAACATAATATTTAAGACAAGACGTCATCATTTACTCATTAGTTTTTTCTTTACATTTCAAACAATTGTTGTAACGTACAATCTATAAAATCCTTAACTTTAAACATATTGAAAACTTTTAACAAACTAGTGAACCTGGCAATGTTTCGCTATTGCTTGATTTAATTTTAAGGGTGGTTATCCTACTCCATCCCTTTGACTTAAGTAATTGAATTACAAATGTTTTGTTTATACCAATTAAGAATAATATTAAATAATTTTAGATTTATAGTTTGTAGGAATTTAGTGCAATTTATTTTGATTGTATAGGGGTAGTTACCACATTTAAATCTTTTTATCTGTAGTGACGATATTCTCTAAAAACATTCTGTTGCTAACATGTGCAAATTGTGAAATTTCATAAAATTCGTTGAGTAGTTTTTGAGAATATAGAAAAATTGGATTATTATTTAATTTTAAGGGTATTTATTCCTATTTATCCCTTTTATTTAAGTAATCAAACTAAATAGTTTGTATATCCCTTATAACTAATGTTACATATTTCATAATTTTAGCTTTGTAGCTTGTTGGAAGTTAGTTTAATTTATATTTATTGTAAAGGAGTAGCAATCCCATTTCAACCCCTTACAAAATTGTGAATCTAAACCATTCCACTCAACACCCGCTCAAACACACAAAAATTTCATGAAAATTGGTAACAGCGTTTAGGAGGAGTTCAGCGACATAACTCGTCCAGAAGAATTATATAATTATATAAGATAAGATGCAATGTTGTTGTTACTTTCTCACTATACTATAGTATAGAGAGAGTATAGTAATCGCAAAAAAAATCAATGTTGAGATTTTTGTGGAAATATCCGTTTTGGGACCCCCTGAGTCCAAAAAAGTGGTTTGTACAAAATGTCTGTCTGTATGTCTGTATGTATGTCTGTATGTCTGTATGTCTGTATGTATGTCTGTATGTCTGTCTGTATGCCTGTATGTATACAAAGCTAGAGCGAAAACTATTCGATCGATCTCGAAAAAATTTGCACCAGACATGTCAAGTAGGCCTATATAGATGCACGAAAAACGGTTTTGAACAATTTTGAAAAACAACCCCATTTTTGGCAAAAAAACCCCCAAAAAATCAGTTCTTATTATTTATTAAAAAAACGGCTCTAACGATTTTGATAAAATTTGGCTTATTTGTAGCCTTTAATGTACCCTATCATATGCAAAAAACCGAATCTTTCTACAAATTCTCGTTTAGCTAATAATAATAATAATAACTGATTTTTGGGGGTTTTTTGGCCATAAAGGGGGTTGCTTTTCAAAACCTTTTTCCGTGCATTTATACAGGCCTAATAGACGTGTTTGGTGCAAATTTGTTCGAAATCGATCGAATAGTTTTCTCTCTAGGTAATATTAATCATATTTATTAGTTAATCTCCTACTGTAATCAAAAATCACCTTTATCCTTCATTTACGAAGTCACAGTGAATCTGTTTAATAATTTAAATATGTTACAAAACAAACTTGCATTATTAACCTCAAATCATATAACATATTTACTTAATGTAAAATAAAATAAAATTCCAAGTGACGTACGAAGAACATACTAATCAATTTAGTTGTAGGGCATATGTTAGTTACTAGAAAGCCCACGTGAAAAGTTACAGGCAGATTAATTCCAAACACAACAGAAATAAATCATAAAAATAAACTATTTAAAAACAACAAACTTTATCTAGGAATAGGCCTACCTAACTATGCTGAAAGGATTTTAAAAAGTTTCGTAAATGTGTACAATTATAATAATTATAATAGGCCTACTATGGAATAAGTATTTAGTAATAACAAATTAATTGATTGTACATATTTTGTCCTCACTTTGAACATGTACATGTATATCTTACTAGTGGGGCTCCACCCCTGCGATGACTCGTGGCGAAACAAATACAGATTATTGTATAGGCCTACTCTTACTTTTTCGAAATATAGACACGCACCAACCCCAATAATTGGAACTACGGCTGCGTTGTAATTTCACAGTTAATATTTAAATAATCAATAGTAAACATTTCAAACAAATGTAAATATTACCAACTAAAGGAAACAATTTAATATGTAACACCGGATGTTTGACTTTTAATACAGTTGTCTACGCCTTTTGATTGCTAATCTAAAAAGAACTGTTACTTGTGAATAATAATTTTAATTCTAATTTTGCCAATTTGATTTCAAATAAACTTGTTTTTCTTCTTAGTAGAACTAACCTAAAAACAAATAGGCTGTTTTATCTATAACTAGTTGGTACCTGCGGCTTCGCTAGCATATGTGATTTTCAGATAAATATTGTGCCTTACAAATTATACGCAACATAAAAAAATATATATTTTAAATCCGAGTTCCATGGGCCTAAAACTCACAGTGAGTTTCGCCCAAATGAATCTTTGTATCCATAAACACTACAAATTCCGTTGTCCGCCACTTTGTTACTCATAATTCCCGAACTCAGATTTTGAGGTTTATTTAACATCCATGAGTACATTTAACATTATTGCATACTGTTTTGATATATATTTAACGGTCAAACCAGTGTGTACAGTAAATCAAAACCCAAAAGTTCTTGTCAAAGTATTAAGAGTTTGATCCAAATCAGTTTGTTTTATTTATAATGGTCGCGTGTCACGTCCGATCGCAAAATCTCTAATTTAGTCCATATTTTTACATTTTTAAATAGGAAGCCTAAATATTTCCGTAATAAAAAGTAGCCTAGGTTATTATCTAAAAAGTCCTTTGTATGCAAATGAAAATTTCATCAAAATTGGTTCAGCCATTCCAGAGATTAGCCCGGACAAACAAACAGACAGACAGACAAAAAATGCATGTTTAGGTTTTGGTAAAGTGTGAATAACCATATGAGCTTAGAAAGAATTATTTATTTCGAAATCACAGACAGACACTTGAAATAGGTTATATGATATGTTTTAAATTTAGAAGTCTTTGAAAATGTTATTTTTTGCACATTCCTTTTTATTTGCTTCGATCTTAGAAGAAACTACTTAGGCCTACAAACAACAAACTATATGTATCTTATCTTCTAAAGCGAGAGATAATTGTCTGTCTGCTAAATGGATCTGGAATCTCCGTCTAAGGATTTTTTATTTTTTTATTTTATATGGGGCTTTTGGCCACGAGAAATCGATTGGAAATGGTCACCAGTCTGGGAAAATTCGTTTCTACGTCTTTTTATTAAATTAAAAAGTGAAATTTGTCCATTTTAAACAATACAAAGCACAGCTGATGCAAATGTTTTCAATGTCATTACAATAATCATCTGTTTTCTTTTAAAGGAAGCACAGCTGATGCAAATGTTTTCAATGCCATTACAATAATCATCTGTTTTCTTTTAAACTGTATTTTATTAGAGGTAAGCCTAATGTTCTATCTATTTATAGTTACCATGGCAACGAATACTTCTGCTAAATAAACATACCCTTTATTTAGTTGTTTAATGTTATAGGCCTAACCTAAACGATGTTCACGGAAATTTGCAATAATAGTTATTGAAATCATAGCCCTGCTTATAATCGAGCTTTAGCTCGGTCTCCTGGTACTATATATATAAACAAAAGCAATACAATAATAACAGTTCAGAAATAAATTATGCTTTGAGTTTTTAGCCAATAACGTGGTTATTTTTGAGCAACGGAAATAATAATTTATAGTAAACACAATAACGTTCTGGTTATTTGTGCAAAGGAAGACGGTTACGTAACAAATATGTACACCAAATTTGAGGTCAATATCTTTTCTAAATATATCAAGTAGAACAAACAAAATGGCGGATAATTGGAAAACGAAGCATTTCCGGGCCAATGTTTATTGACTGTATATCTTATTTCGCCTGTCTGGTGAAATTTGTGACGAATTTTCCAGACACCCTATAACTGGAATATTTAGGAGTTTTCAACATGGTAATTGCGCAGAGCCTAGAATTAAAATTACAGGAAGCTGGCCTAGTCCATTTTGAAGGAAACGCGCATGGCTGTATTATTTATTTAGTGGGAATAAATTAAAGCCCTTTTCCAATACTCAACTGAAAGGCTTTGAGCATTCGTTTTGATTAAATTTGTAAACACAACCTTAAATATATTATAGGCTTGATTTTGTGTTCAATTTTGTATGCTAATCAGGATGCAGAAATGTAAATTATTATTTATAAAATAACAACAGAAAACTTAACCTAAAAGTTGTAAACACAACCTTAAATATATTATAGGATTGATTTTGTGTTCAATTTTGTATGCTAATCAGGATGCATAAATGTAAATTATTATTTATAAAATAACAACAGAAAACTTAACCTAAAAGTTGTAAACATAAACTTATTGGTTCACAAGTTGTTGAAGGTATTCAGCTGATTGACGATATCAGCTGTTATATGTTAACGACCAATCACGTAACATTAAGCCTGTGCTATTATAGCAATAATGTTTAATAATTCTAAGTTAGTGTTGTGTTAAAATTTCTGTAACAGTTATTAAAATGGTCCATTGTAATTATTAAATGGTTTTATATCATATAAATTACAAAAAAAATATAGTTTTTAATTAGTTATAGGTATTCAACGTAGTTAAACAAGCCAACGATAATTGTTTAAATAATTCACCAAATTTGCTCCACTTAAACAATAAAAGGATATTTTTAACTCAATTTCTTAAACAGTATTAGGTAACGTAACAGACGCGGAATAAAACACAACAAGAACATAAACTTCACAACAAAGTTTAGAACACAATTTCAAAGTTTTGAAACAATAAAATAAAACAGTATTTCACATAAGTGCATTCTACACTAGACACACCCGGTCCCATAACCTTCAAATTCGTTCCACTGCCCTTCGTACAAACCGACCACCTAAATCACAACCTGTCGAATCCAATCGCTTCGCGTTGACGCCACCGATCGGAAGAACCGACGTCATAACTTATCCAGTAACCGACTATACTCGATCGAGTCTGACGTCAACCCCGCTCCCCTCCCTGCGACAGCGAACCCCCACTATTGTTTACGTTTATGTTTCAATGTCGATTGTTGTTTTCCCACCCATACGGTTTACTAGAATTATAAAGACTATATAAGGCCTCAGTGGCCGAGTGTTTACATTAGTGCAGCAGACGTTGCAGTGTCAGTATCTGTGAACTTTAGACGCCATCTAGTGTGTACTATCTTATCTCCCGCTTTAAATACGACTGCTCATTCGTTCTCGTTGCAGTCTTTCAGTGTGCTACCAAACACCATCATGTATCCGAATCCTTTTGATCGTAAACACTCCACGATTCGCCAAGTGATCGACAGATTGATCCGCGGTGATTCGATTCGCCTCAAGAACAAGAAGAACAACAGCAAATCGAGTCTTTTCAGTACCGGTAACTCGCCGATTTCCTGGAGGAAAAAATCACCGGTCATTACAAAGTAGATAATAGTTTTCACGTTTTTCAAAATTTCCTATTAATATACATTACCGTTTATGATGACAAATTTTCTATTGAAAATGTATTTTGCTCAATATTTGAGCACATTTAGAGTAGAAAAGTGATTCGCTTCGTGTGGAGCTCGTGTTCTTCTCGTTAAGGATGGATTTTTGGAAACTTAACTCTTTCTAAACTTCTGTAAAAAGCAAGGTAATTTCATATTTTATTTCTTGTTTCTTTTTAATAAATAATTATAATAAATTTTTATATAACATATTTCATTATATGTTTCACTACATTTCTAGCAATAATTATTACTTTACTTAACGAACTAAACTTGACCATAGAACATTACAAGCCTTTAAAAAGAGTAAAGGTTAATATGTACCTCAGAGATATGTCAAATGCTGCATTAAATTTTTAATATTCAGATCATATCGCAAGTTAAAAAAAAAAATATATAAAAATAGGTAAGTTTAAGTGAATTAATCCAATGATTTCTGATACTGGGCATTGTGTTTCTTTCATTTTACATATTATTAAATATTCAACTTATTTGAAAGTAAATTACCCTTTTTAGAAGTAAAATTTAAAAAATAATTTAATAAAATTTAACTTCATACATTCAGACCGGTAAGTACAAAAAAGAATCAATTATTTCCTATAAAAACTCAAATTAAACCACAAATGCAGATGCAAATACAGATAAATTGAAATTTTTTAAAAGCCTCGAACGGCAGAACAGACTTTCTTGAATCATAGTTAAGAACACTCTCAAGCAATTCATTTTTCAAAAACAAAACAAAATTAAATCAAAATTGGTTTATTCGTTTGGGAGCTACGATGCCACAGAAACACAAATACACACGTTAAACTTATAATGTAAATAGGTATTTTTAAGATTTAAAACAAGCTTAGTCGAAGAGTGTAGCCTTAGTTATTAAACACAAATTAAGATGTTTGTTAGAGTAGCCCTACATGTGTACCTAAAATTTGTCTTTTAAAAAACAGATGCCAAAAAATGTATTGTTCTTCGACTCCCATAGCAAAAGTTGAACATAAATTTGTTAAATCTCAATCAGCATGACAGAAAGCGTTTAACGACTCTAAAAATATTGAATTGCTGAAACACTAACAAACTTAAAACACTTTCCCTTGCTTTCTAAAAATTAAAATTCAGTGAAAACAGTCAAATAAAACACGCTCAACAGATTTCGTTCAAATTTAATAGAGAATAATTGAAACCAGTTAATTCTGTAAGATCATGTATTAGTAACGTAGAAATTTCGAACCGAAATCAAAAGTAGATTAATAAACCGTATTAACTTTCAGAGCCAAATATTATAGCTTATAGTAAAGCGTAGTAAGTCTGAAAAAGTAAAATTTTCTCAAAGTTGTCCTCTGTTTAAGCACTTCTGCTTCCAAGTATCAACACCAAAGCTAGTATTTAACTATGGTATAAAAGTCAAATTTAAACAATTTGTAAATATTGTATTTTTGAACAGCGGGAATGATGTGGAAGTTAATTTATTTCTAAGCTTCTCCCTCCGTGTTTAACTGCACTTTTATCTTTGAATGTGTTGCACTTTGAATATGTTTTTGATACTTCCTGTTAGGAAGGTGAAAGGCCTCCAGAAGGTCACGGGTATTCCCTCTACAGACTGGTTTAAACATCAATGACTCGGCTGACTGCAAGGTCGACAATACAGACATTGCAAGTCCTTTATCAATTAGAGTTCCAGTGATAATTATTGCTCGCAGTACTTTCCTAAAACGTAAACCCATCGTGTTTTTTTCCGAATTAATAAATACGGTACAATTTTGGGAAAAATACAAAAACTGCCAGAACTGAAAAAAAAACAAAAAACATTGCTTTAGTTTCTGTAAAGGCTTTATACTTATTTTGCAACCAATACAAATATTTTTCTAAGCTTTAAATGCTGATCCTCTCCTTTCTCCACACGCATATTTTAATCTGTCCTGAATAAAGATGTAAGATTGAATATAAACTCAAAACTAAGTGACAAATCGTATAAATTTAAAACAAATTTAACCGCAAGACGTTTTGTAAAACATGCAGCACGACTTAGGCCTATAACACTCAAACAAAAACCTAACATGAATATTCAATACAATCATAAGTACAAAAACAGCTGTTAATAAAAATGACAAGAGAAAATAGAAGCATTGCAGTTTAGAGGACATAAAGTAAACTGATTGTTGTACCAACACGATATTTCATCAGATATTTAAATTAAACAAATACTTTAAATGATAAATTAGCCCTTTTATATTAGTCATACCTTTAAATTGTCTTTAAAATTATTTGTAAATTTCAGTATTTTTCTAAGATGATTAGTTTTACTCTTTTGATTTTTATATAATGAGGCAGTTGAAGCACCCTTTTCATGTAATTTCACTTACAACTAAAATTGTGTATATAAATTATCTAAAAAATCCTACTTTTTCTTTCCAATAACAGCTGATTTTATATTTTAAAACTATTTATAGTATACATTTTTAGGTTAGAATTTTTAGGTGTACGTAATTCTGCTTTTTTTCAACCTTTATTACAACTCCTGTTATCACAAACAGTAGGTTGGCGTGCGATGCACGCATATATATATATCTAAAGTGGTTTATAATTTTAATAATAAATCATTTATAATTTTTTATATTTTATTTTGCAATATTCCTAACAATAATAATGTGTTTAATCATTTTTATTTATGAACATTATTGCCATTAATTTGTAGTCCTTAAATTGATAAAAAAAGTTTTTAAATAAAACATTTTTAGAACCGGGTAGGTTGAATTATTCCTTAAATAAACTAACAGAAATGTTGTTCTGTACTTTCGTTTAAGTCTTTGTCGCTTATCACTGCTATTTATTACAACAATAACTGTACCCAACAAAGGGACAAGTCTGGCAATTCTTGCACTGAAGAAAATTGATTCAGATATACTTTAGCTTTACTTGGAAATGATTATGTTAACGTAATTTCTAGCGACTCAAATCAAAATTCAGCGTAACTGAATATAATTAAAAATAGTAAAACTTAAACGTATGTTAGTTCAATTTTGTTTTCGAGTGAGAACTTAATTTAATTTAATAATTAAAACAATAACTAACAACAAAGTCCTGCATTAAAATCTGAAAAATAATAAGGAGTACGGGACCAGAAATACAAATTTAACTGGCATGACTTTACTGTCCACGACAATCCATGTCTCGGCATTTTTCGTAGTTAAAACTTGTCAGTTCCCATGGAAACGAGTATAATGTGTCACAAACCAATATGTTAAATAGTTGGCTAGAGTCCAAAGTTCTTGACACTGTCGCGACATTTTAAATTTTTGGTTGTTTTACTAATGTCAAAAACTTATGGTGTTATGACGCACTGTAAAGATTTGAAACTGTTATGATTTTAGTGAAACGGAAATGCATGTTACGGTACTTTTCGCAATACAAACTAAAAGTCACGACAATGAATTTAGTACCACTGTGTTAATGCCACAGTGATATAACTTTAAAACCACATGAAAAATTCTACTCAAAATAACGAATGCTCGATGTCGGTTTTCATACAGAAGTAATAAATTATCATATAGGAAACTAATAGCAACATTTTAAACTGTGCTTTGACTGGATCCGTCATTTTACACGATTAACTCACGAGGCCAATAGTCGCTGATTTAAGCTTGTATTTTGACACCTCCTTACGACCTTGTTAGGGGTTTTCACCTTCCGAACATGAAATCTGCACTGTAGACCCATTGTAAAGAGGAAAGGTTTGTGTGTTTGTAACGATTTAAAAAAAAAATACATATCAGATTTTGATTAAATTCTATTAGTACTTTCACCGCTGGCTAAGCCTGTAAAAATTAAGCAAAACAAGCGAAAAACGTTTTGGCATTCATAAAAAGAACGCAACAGATTATGTCCATTTATAGGGCTTTCTTACAATAACCACTTTTGTTTTTTAAGCATGCTGGTGAAACCGTTAAAAATATATTTAAAAAAAATTTACAGAATAAATGTTGGCAAAACAAAAGAACGGCAAAATTGTATTATATCGATGTTGATTCAATATTGTACTGCCTTGATTGACATAGGTTCAAATCTATCTAATCAAGTTAGTTTTTCATGTCTTATTCCACTTCCCTGTCTTTTACTATCCCATATGGCCACAAAAAGAGAGGATTTTTGTGAGAAAATAAAAAAAATTTTGTTTTGTAGCCAGCACTCACGTCGACAATGTTTTCCTTACTTAAAAGCTACTCATTAGAAGCTAAAAATCATTAACATTCTTGCAGAAATAAAGGCTATTAAAGTTACACTGATTATATTTTTTATTACTTTTATTATTAAGTTGTAGGCTACGAACAGAACTAATCTGCTGTCCGCGGTTTTTTTTCTGTTCTCGGAATATTTCATTTCTACCTTCTCGAAAAAAGACGGTAATTTTCTCTTTGTTATTTACAGCCCAAATTATGTTTAATCTGTCCTTTCATTCAGATGTTTTATAACCGTTATGCGAAAAATGAATATATTTTTTACACTAATTATGGTTTTATTTCTTTTGTTGCAGAAGTTACAACGCCGTCAAGCTAGGTCCAATTGATTTCATCTGCCTTTAATCAATCATTAGCAAACTCATCCCCGTCCCAGCCTCTAGTCGTCTTCATTACCCGCTTCTTCTAAACAAGACAAAGGCTTAAAACTGGTGAGTGTTTCAAATTTATTTTAATTAAGTAACGGGTTTAATAAATGTGTTAGATGTGAGTTCAAAACTTATCACATTGATTCTATTATTTGCATAATAAGCCTAAACTCAAACTTGGAGAAAAAAGTACCTAAAGTTGGCATTTTGTTACTTGAAACAAATTTAAAGTCGTAAAATACACTTGTCGGCTTTAAACCTTAATTAAAAAAAAAAGTTGTTTCAGTCTGTAAAAACAACGAAATAACCATGAATAAATTACCATTGTGCTATTTCAAAACACAAAATTATGCATGTTCTCAATTATTCAGATAAAATTGTTAAAATTATGTTTTTTCAAGCGCTATAATAAAAAACAAAAATGTTATTTTATAATAGTGCGTGAAAACCATAAAGTTATGAATATTATTTGAAAAAAATAATATTAGTGACCAAAATTAATCCAATTCATACAGAACGACAACCAATTCAGAAAAAAACTATTTGTTTGGTGGTGCTGATGAAAACTCTCTCTTTCTCTTTATTACGTTATTACTCGTTAGATTTCGCAAGTTGGAAAACTTGTACAATGAGTTGGCGAACTTTAGTGTGCCCCCTCACCAAAATATGCTTTAGTGACAGCCCGGCAACGTTTATTAAGCTATAGTTTTACTTTAAGCAATCAAGATACTATTTTATCAAATGTTTTAAATTTTCGATACTGATGATTTGTCCTAAAATGTACACTAGCTTTTAATATATTTTGTGCACATATTTTAGAAAGCATTTTAAATTCAGTTTAAAATTATGGATTTTCTAGTGGCGATGAAATACAGTTAACTAAATTAGCAGAGAGAAATAATTTACTAAATTCAAACTGTAAAATAAAAACACGAACAATTATATTTATAGACTCGAGGAGAAAAACTAGGGGTTACATTATTCTCTGAAATTGTAGGCCTACTAACTGTTTATTTTGAATATAATGCGAAAGGATAGAATTATTACTTCCTCACTATCCAAGCTTGTGCTTATTTTAGAATGCATATTAAATCAACATAATTATTTAAGTTTGGAGTACCGATATATTTATACAAAAAAAGGTTATTCCAATCATCTCACTGCGGTAAAAGAACCATACTTTTTAAACACTCTGTATACATGTCGTAGAGGAAATAGGGTTCAATATACATAAACTACCATTTAATATACACTCTAATTAAATATTTTCACTCAATGTGTTGAGGATGGCTCTATTTATGTCCACGTCTATAAATACCCACACGCTCAGTTTACACTTTACAGCAAGAGCACTTAGACTGGACGTCCTGAATCTATTCAAACCATTGAGTACATAATTTAGGCTAGTTTCACAATTGACTTCAATTGACGTCTAACTTAATTGACCTTTCCTATCTTGTTTCAGAAGCCGCTCACAGTTCAAGGACGAATCTCTCTGCTTGTTTCTTCAATCATCGCCTCTTCGCCACGACTATTACGTCAAAGTATTATTTTGTTATTCGTGATTTGTTTGTAGATCTCAGTATAAATAGTATCAATATGTACAGTTGTATTTATAAGTATTTTTAAAAGGAACATGTATGCATATGAATGTACATTAAATATATATATAAACTCCTTTTATATTGTGTTTTGGGAGTCATTTGTATAGGCCTACCCAAGTAGTATTGCTGAAATCTATATAGGCCTATATTCATAAGCAGCTTTTTCCAGACTGACTGACATAGTATCAATGTAGAGCAAAGACTACTTAAGACAAAAATACGAAAATTTAAAGTTACATTCTTATGGGGTCTTAGACGCACAACAAGAAAGGATTTTGCAAACATTTTATTTTAAAGGGTAAAAATAAAGAAAATTTGGGGGTTCACTCCCAACCCTATAACAGATAAAACAGGTGTTTGGATCAAAAGCTTAGTAACATATTATGTTTGTTTACAAAATGATCATAGCAAACCGACTTATCAAATTTATAATCATTTTATTCACAACCAACAGCTTGTTTAGGATAGATTAACAAGCTGAAAGCATACAAACAAAATTCAACTAAAAATGCGTAATGTATCATCATTCAATCAAGCATCTGTTGTTACATATTATAAATAAAATATTTAATTTGGATCAAAAACTTTTTAGATTAGGTAAAAGCAAACAAAAGGCTTACCTATACTGTGTTTGCAAACATAACAAAACAAATAGATTCACCATTCGTTCAAACTTTCAACTTAATTATCAGAACATACTGATAACCTCTGTCCACATCTAGTGTCATACCTGCAGCTGGATATGAACGACGTAATAATGTGGCCACAAACATTTTTATTAAATTTTTATGACGAGTTTTACTCCGATTTTGTGTGTGTTAGTGATATGTGTTCGTGTCTGTGGTAGTACAAGCCTGACGAAGCCGACAGTGTTGGCGAAACAGGGCTGTAGCTATATTCTACAATTACGGACTGAATACAGCTAATTCAAGGTAATTATAACGATATAATTAACAGTCCAAGGCAACACAATAAACTCTATATCAAAAATTTTATTTTGTAAGTTATTTTTATAACTTATTATTATTTAAAAGTCGGGAAAAGGTATGCTAAATATGATCTCTAAGGTCAGTTATTCACCGACAGGTGGCACTTTAGAAAACCTATTTACAAACTCACAAATCAACCCCTGGCTCCATCATACCACCTCCGACTTAAAAACTTGTAATGGACAAACTGAGAAATTTGTATTTTTTTCTAGAATAAACAAAACCGGTATTAACCTGATCAGAGAATGATAACAAGTAACGCCCTGATAAGAACAAATAATAATTTATGCATTTGATTGCACACTGCACTTTCACTTCAATATTGTTACTTGTGGCCTGAGCGCAGATTTTATTTTCTTAAAACAGGAATTCGTTGCTTTTAAAGGACTTTAACTTGACGTATCATAAGCCATATTTATGCATTACAAATTTTTCAGATTGGGTGCTAGGATGGAGAGGGGTTTTTTATTTTGTGACTAGGTTTTCTAACGTCTCCCCTGACTGTTATCAGATTTTGCATATATCTTTCCATCTTTTAAATAATATAAAGTTATAAAAATAACTTACCAAATAAAATTTTTGAGAGCAATGAACGAATGAGTGATTTTTATTTTCTTATCACAGAAATTCATACTTTTTAAAGGGCTTTCCAATGATAGGTCACAAGATAGCAGTGTTTGTCAATTAAAAATGAAAGCTGCCCACTTTACCGTCCCCCCCTTTCAAAAAATTTTCAACATTTTCAACCCCTTTAAACACCATAGAAAGTCTTGTAATAGCTGGGGCAGAGTTTTACGTTGATATAGAAATCCATTTAAATTATATCGATGATTACAAGCAAATATACAGACGTGTAATAGTGGCAGCTAAATCATTAAGAAATAAGTAAACAAATTTGTCAATCAGATAATATTAGTAAAACTTCTTGGAATATTATTAATGATGTTCGCAAACAGAATGTTAATTCTGGCAATGTGGAATTGGAGGTTGATGGAGTTAGTTATTCTGAACCATCACTTGTTTCAAACTTATTTAATACTTTCTTCACTCAAAATTTATTTCAAGGTAAGAATTTTATTGTAAGCCATACTCATTCCGAAATAGAGATATGGAGTCGTCGATGTTTCTTTTGCCTGTGCATGAAGAGGATGTTTCTAGAACTATTAGGAAATTAAAAAACAAAAAGTCCACTGATATTGATGAAGTTTCTGTGTGGCTCATCAAACAGTGTTCTGAAGAACTTACCAAACCTCTTCAGGTTTTAATAAATTCTTCATTCTCTGAAGGTAAATTCCCAAGTAGATTAAAATCTGCTAAGGTCCTTCCTTTGTTTAAAAAGGGTGAAAGAAATGTTATTAATAATTACAGACCCATTTCAATGCTCCCGGCATTTAGTAAAGTTTTTGAAAAAACTGTTTCTAATGCAGCTTCTTAAATATTTAGATAAATTTAATATTCTTTGTTGTAGCCAATATGGCTTTCAAAAAGGAAAGTCCACAATCGATGCAGTAGTCAAGTTAATGGACTTCTTATTGGAAGGTCTTGATAAAAAAAGGGAAGTTATGAGCATTTTCCTGGACCTTTCTAAAGCTTTTGATTGTGTTGATTTTAATTTGTTACTTAAGAAATGCGAAAATATTGGTATTAGAGGGATTCCATTACTATGGATAAACTCATATCTTTCCAATAGAACACAGCGTGTCAATGTTGCAGGAAGGCTGTCTAAAGAGACTGAGCTGAGACAAGGAGTCCCGCAAGGATCTGTTCTCGGCCCAGTGTTATTTTTACTCTATATTAATGATTTGTCATCATCAGTAAATGCGGATAGGGTAATTCAATTTGCTGATGATACAACACTATGTTTTCAAGCAGATTCTGTTCAACAATTGGAGCAGAAGGCTTTCATACAAGTCAATGCCACTGGACAGTATTTTGCTGAAAACTATTTAACAATCAATCCATGTAAAACTAAGTACATAAACTTCAGTAGAAAGCATAGCTCAAATCTGACACCAAGTGTCATGCTAGGTGATATTATACTTGAAGAAGTGCAATCAATAAAATTTTTGGGTCTTCTAATTGATGACAAGTTGAACTGGAATGACCACATTAGCAATATCAGTGCAAAAATTAGCTCAGGTATATTTGTACTGAGAAGTTTGAAGCCATACTGTGGCAGATCGATACTTTTAACAGCCTATTATGGGCTAGTGTATCATTATTTGAACTATGGAGTTCTTCTTTGGGGAAACTCATCAGTTCAAAACATGAAAAGAGTGTTTGTCTTGCAAAAAAAGAGCCATAAGGCTTATTGCAGGGCTACATAAAAAACAAAGTTGTAAAAACTATTTCAAGAATTATGGAGTACTTACACTTCCATGTATTTACATACTTGAAGTGTTGCTTTTTTTTAAATTTAAGTGTGATCATGTCCCCAAAATATGGATATACACAACTACAGCACCAGACAAGCTTGTGAGTATCGTGCCAAACAGCACAGGTTAAATTTATACAGTAAACTTCCCTCACAAGCTGGTGCAAAGTTCTTGAATAAGCTTCCTAAAAGCATTCAAAATTCCCCAAACTATAGGATTTTTAAAAACAGTCTTAGACAATTTCTATTGTCTGGATCCTTTTACTCGGTGGAGGAGTTTCTGCATCATGATGATATTTTGTGATTGATGTGATTGATCTCTTCTTGTTTTTTGTGCTTTGTGTTATTGTATTGTCTCATTTTAACTGTGTTGTGTGTTGATACTCTATTTCAATTTCTTTAAATTTAAGTAAGGATTTTGGAATAAAATAATATGTACTTTTGTAAGTCACTTGTAGGATATCTTTGTTGTTTTGTTTATTCTGTTTTTTTATATTCTCTATATTATATTATTTACTTAAAATTAATTGATACCTGACTTGTCCTATACAAAATGTAAAATTTGTCAAAAGGATAAATAAATTGAATTGAATTGAGTATCAAGACTTATTTTACACTCTGTATATAATTTTTCTGTACGTGTGTATGTGAACTCCTACTAAGCAGCTCGACCAATTTTGATAGAATTTTTTGTATGGTGTTTGAGTGAGTCCCTGGATGGTTTAGATTCAACCCATTGGAATGGGTTGAAATGGGTTTGCTACCCCTATACTGTAAATATAAATTAAACTAACTTCCTACAAGCTATAAAGACAAAATTATTTAATATGAAATACTATTTATAAGGGATATACAAAACTATTTGCAATTTGACTACTTAAGTCAAAGGGATGAAATGAAATAACTACCATTAAAACTAAATAACAATCCACTTAATTTTTCTATAATGTATATTGAAATATTGTTCGTATAAAATATGTTTGATAAAATAAATAATGTAATCATAAACGAGAAAAGCAACTCAAACAAATATGTGGAAATTGTGGTTTTTAAGTTTACTATAGCTGAACCTAAATGGGAATCATAGATTTAATTGGACGAAACTAGTGAAGTATAAATAATTTCCCTATATTTTGTTATATATATTCATATCTGCGAACGAAGACGCAGGAACCCTTGCTAGTTTGTGATATTAAAAGGTTTATGTGCGCTTGCAATACAAGCAATGGTTTGAAAAATAACAGAGACGGCTTATTTTAAACGTATTTAAGTGGTTATATTTGACAACTAGGTCATCAAAATAAAACCTGTTACGTGATATTTAAATTGCCTATACAAACATTTAAAACTAATTACAATAGGAGCTATTATAAAGGTACATTAAAAGCTATGTTTCTTCAGTTGAAAAATATCACCACAAAAGGTAACAAAATGAACTAACCATACATTATTGGCCTAGGAGGAAATTTACACTCTAAAGCTAAATTAAAGAAGAAATACAGTAAACTTGAAATTTATTGATCAGAAGATTTTAACAAGAATCAAATGTTAAGGTCAAATAAAACGAACAAGAAAAACTCTAAATTAACTCTATTTCAAAGAACTCATGACTCAATATTTAGACTTATTCTAAGACCCTGTTGTTTGAATAAATCAAACTGAAGATGTAGGCTATTTATAGTACTATCAAACTTGTTTAAACAAATACATGTAAATGAGATAAACTCAATAAAAAT